>QLSS01000072.1:203345-231550 GCA_024372645.1 Trichomalopsis sarcophagae
CGGGAAATTTTTTTTATAATAAACGGGTTTCAGGAGCGTATTCTACGGAATATTTCCTGTCAAAATAAGAAATAAAAAAAAATCGATTTTTTCGAAATTTAAAAGTGGTTTGTCCCCTTAAGCAGCGTTGTAATAAACCACAAAAATAATACAATCTCACTTAATGGAATCGCTTGCACTACTCAAAATGGCAAAGCTTTCAATTGCTAGCGTTCAATTTCCAAAGGAAAAATTGCAAATGCATATCAACGCCTTAATAGCGTTTAAAGAGCCCGTAGATACTTGGGACTCATTTTTAGTATATATGTAGTATATAGGGTATCATAAGTAAAAAATTAGATGAATTCACGCGTATGGCTTGGGAAGAGACTTTAGAAGACGATTGCAAGCCAAAATTTTCAGCAATCATTTCGTTTTTAAATACAAAGGAACGCAGCGATTTAGAAGACTCATGTCAAAATAATCAGTCAAGATTTACAAGCAAGTCTCACCATCAAACTAATCACAAATCTAAAAAATATAATCCGCGTGCATTTGACAGCACTACACAAGATTCATGTACGTTTTGTAACCAACAACATAAAATATTTGCATGCGAAGATTTGTTGAAACTTAATGCACACGATAGCCTAGCCGCGGCAAAAGAGAAGCGATTATGCATTAATAGCCTCCGAAATAATCATAACACAAAAAAGTGCTTTGCATCAGGATGCAAACACTGCAATCATAAGCATAATTCTCTATTACATTTTCACTCTAATTCAAATCAAGGTCAATCTGACAATAAAAGGCAAACTTCGAGTGATTCTAATCAAACAAAACTCGCGCATGCATTTACTTACGATGAAGATGTACTATTAGATCTTGGCCGCATGCTAAAAGTCACCGACACACATGATGAAAACGATGGCTATTTTATTCCACATCATGCAGTTTTAACTGAGACAATGCGTGTTGTATATGACGCATCCGCGTTAGACTCACTTCTAATGTAACTTAATCGTGCGTTAATGGTCGGACCAACAATTCAAGATGAACTAATTTTTATCATCACGCGTTATTGACTTTACAATATAGTTCTGATTGCGGATATAAAGAAAATGTACCGTCAAATTAGAATCGATGATAGAGACACTAAATACCAAAAAATACTTTGGAGAGAAGAACCAAGTGAAAAACTACGCGTTTATGAATTGACCCCGGTCACTTAAGGCACGACGATAGCACCCTTCTTAGCTGGATGAACTCTTCATCAGCTTGCAGCTCAATGAAGGAGGCAGCTTTCTGTTCGCAGCTGAGTGCTTGAAATCTGATTTTTATGTTCATAATATTTTATCTGGTACTCACTCGATTTCTCAAGCCATAAAATTAAAGAATCAACTAATAACTCTCTTGAAATTAGGAGGCTTCGAGCTTCATAAATGAGCATCAAATAAGTCAGAATTACTAAGTGACGTATGCAAACAAGAAAAAACTGTAAGCTTAGCATAGCAAAACCAGATATATCGTAAAACCATTTGCCGAGGAAAAGCGCGTGACCAAGCGCACAATTTTATCACAAATTGCACAATTATTTGATCCATTAGGTTTACTAGGTCCGGTTATCATAACATCAAAATTAATAATGCAAGATTTATGGAAATTAAAATTGGATTAGGATGAAACCATTCCCCAAGATATACACACAAAATGGACAAATTTCGTTGAGGATGTAAAATCAATCGAGAAGTTTCGTATCGACAGATAAATGATCTTACCTGCTGCCACAAATGTGCAATTACACGGTTTTTCTGATGCAAGTGAACAAGCCTATGGAGCTTCTGTTACTTCCGATCAAGCAATTCAGACGGGAAAAGCATGGTTTAATTGATTTGATTCTGAAGATTCTGAAGATTCTGAATTCTGAGATTAGGGCTATGCGCAGCACTTACATTAGCTGAATTTGTGCAAAAAGTAGTAGATGCACTTAGAATCCCTTATAACAAAGTCACTTTGTGGTCAGACTCGACTATAACTTTACACTGGATAAAAACATCACTACACTTATTAAAAACTTTTGTAGCAAATCGAGTAGCAGAGATTCAGTCACGTACAATTAGCGCATTCCTCATCCATCATTTTATTAAATAGATTCACCGGAAAAATCAATAGGAAAAATGTAGATAAAATCACAGGAAATTATTCAATCGAGGAATTAACTAACGTACACATTCAAATAATCAAATGAATACAATCTAATCACTTTCGGCATAAATTAACTTCTCCGACAAAAAAAGCAACTTAGTGCTAAAAGTATGATTCTTCCTTTAAATCTTTTTCTTGACAAAGATGGCGTTATTCGAGTCAGTTGTCGCCTCACTCATGCAGAAATAGCTGGTCAAAGCGCCATCCTATATTACTATCGCGTAATGATCATGTAACTAAATTAATAATTCAAAATGAGCATACTAAGCTTTGCATGCAGGAGTGCAAGCAACATTGAATGCAGTAAGACAAAAATATTGGCCAATTAATGACAATAATACTACACGTTTCATTATTAATAAATGCATACGCTGCTGTAAATTGAATCCAAAGGTACAGAATTATCCGATGGGCGATATACAGAAGAATCGCATCACTCAAGCTATACCTTTTAAAAACGTCGGGATTGACGGTCCGTTCTTTATAAAAAGAAAAAATTTAGAAACAGATAAAAAGTTAAAGCATACGTGGCAGTATTTGTCTGCTTCACTATTAAAGCCGTTCATCTTGAATTTGTAACTGATTTAACGACTAAAACGTGTTTACAAACAATAAAAAGATTTATCTCCCAAAGAGGTAAACCAAAAAATATTTATTTTAACAATGGAACAAATTTTGTAGGCGCTAAAAATGAATTATTACAAGTACAAGCATTTTTCACATCTAATGAAAATAATTTCGCTCACTTCGGTCAAAACGAAGGCATTCAATGGCACTTCTCACTGCAGCGATCACCACATTTTGGTGGGCTCTGGGAAGTTGCTGTGAAGTTAAGCATCATCTATATCGCACAGTCTGTGATGCATTGTTCACTTATGAACAATTTAATACATATATAATTGAAACAGAGTCAATTCTTAACTCACGACCCCTTACTCTACTATCTTCAGATCCTAATAACCTCGCAGTCCTTACACCCGCTTATTTCTTAAATGAAAATTATTTTTCTAATATGCCTGAAAATGACTATCAATATATGCCCACCAATCGACTCACGGTCTGGGAGCACATACGAAAGGTTAAGCAGCATTTCTGGAAGCGGTGGCACAAGGAGTATCTCAATGGTTGGTGACTTACGTTTGAAAGTCCAACGCACATCGGAAGGGAAGGCGACGGAACTTCGACAAGCAGTGCAAGAAGTGCTAGAAGAGGGTGTCACCGTAAGAATCCTACAAGATGTAGAGGTCTTTGAAGTATAGGATCTTGATGTTCTAACCACTAAGGAGGACATCGTGGAAGCGCTACGGTGAACGTTTCAAGATAGCGGCTAACATGCAATGGAGGAAACGGCAGTAAAGTCTATGCGCAAGGCATATGGCGATACGCAGACAGCGGTCATTCAAATGCCAGCAAAAATGGCTTAGCAGATGATCGCAAAGCAGAAAATCAGGATACGCTGGGTAGTATGCAGAATACGAGAGATAAAGCGGAATGCTCGTCCACTTCGCTGCTATAAATGTCTAGGATTTGGACGTATCGGCAAGAACTGCACAGTAACGCAGGATCGAAGTAACCACTGTTACAAGTGTAGAGTCAAAAGACATAGTGCAAGAGATTGTAGAAACAAACCAAGCTGCGTTCTCTACCAAGAAAGGAGAGCAACAGAGAAAAATGACCATGCAGCTGGTAGCTACACATGCCCAGTATACCGAGATAGGACTGGAAGAGAACATGGAGAAGTCAATTACTACCTCACACAATTTTTTATCCGGGCACGGATGCTTCCGGGCTTATCTGCACCGATTTAAATTATTACTAACGAAGATGCGGAGCATGTTCTCTGTGACTGTTTGCGATATTAAATAGAGCGAGAAGAACTTGAGTGTTATCTCTAGACCAGAGTGACACCTAAGTCAATGATGACCACTATGTTGACGTCGGAGGGTGATTGGAACACGGTAAACAACTATATTAGGACTGTCCTCAAGAAGCTTAGACATGACGAAGAGAAAAGAAGACAAAGCAAAACAGCGGAATAAAAATCTAGCTAGACACAGGTCACTGAGCCGTGCCGGGGTTGAGGCTGTCCATAGAATGTGTAGGTAGATTAAGAAGCTTCAACATAGCATGAGTTATTATTCGATCGATTGTCTAGATTTATATAGGCACTGCAAACACTTAAAAAATGCGTAACTTTGCCACTTATATACAAATTTGACAACTTTCCACAACTCCTTTTTAGTTAATTTCTGGAAATTATCATTCTACATATCCTTTCCCGCCATAAAATGCAGAAATATTACTATATTTGATTTTGTTACCTTCAAAATCTAATTTGACTGGACTACATATGCAAATTTCCAATTGACATATGTAAATAAATCTAAGTTTACGCTATTTATATTACTAATTTTATCGTTTTGAAAATGATATGCATTTAAATAACTACTCTTTTCTATGATTAGTAATTTTAGATGTTCTGTACGTATACATTCTCTATTACAATACATGATTTTATCCTTAATAGCTAAAGCGAACGTTATTTCATTTGAATTTCGTTGCTATTTCTTTGAGAAAAATATCAAAAGAGTTTCTAAAACACTCCTTTTGTGGTGAAACTTCCCAAAACGTGTGTCCGCCTTCCATATCAATACAATGTTTTTCTGAAAACTTGCACACCGTTCCTAAGCTTAATCTCGAATTATTATTTTTCAACTAACCTTAGCACTATTTTGAATAATTGTTATTTTGATTAAGCCATAAACAAATACCTTATTCCACGATCCAAAACTATCAGCGTAAGATGCACCTGAGCAAAAGTTGCCCTTCGCACTTATGACAAAATTTATTTCTTTTGTAATTGTTGAATTTACCTTTAAATTTGCTATTGTGCAAATATTATTATCCTCAAAAATTTCCGTCTCGTGAATTATTTTACATTGATCGTGACTTATTTCATAAATACATTCCTGCTATCCGTTTTCTGAACAAATAAGATGTCCGAAGATTTCACAGCTTGATACTGTTCGGTGGATTT
Organism: Trichomalopsis sarcophagae; assembly: GCA_024372645.1. Lineage (NCBI taxonomy): Eukaryota > Metazoa > Arthropoda > Insecta > Hymenoptera > Pteromalidae > Trichomalopsis > Trichomalopsis sarcophagae. Next base: position 208,567 of record QLSS01000072.1, read on the forward strand.
TTATTTTACATTGTATTACCACGACTTCTCGGAATTCAGCGACTTGTATCAGCTCGATGTTGAGGCTTGTTGAATTTACTTGTGTATTGTGGAAGTCGCATTCTCCTGAGTCCAGTAAAGAGAATGTTGTTATGTTTGGTGTTGTTGTGCCGCAGTCGTACCCTATTATAGCGTGATAGTTTCGAAAAAGCGTAAAAACTATAATCATTTGAATAATCATGTTGTTCAATCATAGAAAGAAAAATATTTTAATATCAAGCATGGCAACGACTTAATTTATTTGTATGGGCAGTTTTTGGTTTTCCATTGTAATTGATAGTTACATTACTATTTTCATGTACTTTCAATATCTCACATAGACCCAAATTATGGTTTTTCTCCAATTTTCCCGGTGTTGGTACTTTTATTAACCAGACCTTTTCACCAATTTTTAAGTCAATTGGACTTATAAATCGATCATAATATGCTTTTGATTTTAATTTTTAATTTCAAATTTTCTCGAGCTTATTTTGCCATCTCTTGCATTTTTAATACAAGATTTTCTAAATATCCATTAAACGTTGGCAATTACTCTAATTTTGCTTCCTCCTAGAGGAAGCTATGTAATATTACTATTTCAAGTTTCGTCAGAACTTCTAGAAAATACTTTTTGGTGTGTTAGAAGTTCAAATCACGTGTTTTTAGAAAATGTCCGTATGGATGTGTGTGTGTGTGTGTGTATACCGTAATATTTCTGGAACTACTCGGTCAATATGAATAAAATTTGACATGCATGTATATTTTTGGATTCTGAACTAATTTTTTATGGCAAATTTTTGATTTTTGAAAAACACTATTTCGCGTTTTTTTCAATTATCCCATTGTTACAAACAATTCAGCTAATATGCAATTGAAAGAGAATAAAATTACCTACTTTTCCCCATTTGGTCCTCGGTATCGACCGCTTTGTTCGTCAGATAAAATGAAAAAGATGATTATGTTTTTAAATTTATATCTCTGATACTAAACATCATAACCTCACGAAAAAAATCATGTTGATGAGTCACGTGTCAAACTATATTCCATTAAAATTTCAAGTGATTTGACTACTTACTTTTTCATAAAAAAATCGGTAACTGGAAAAAATGAGTTTTTTTTTTTGTTCCTTGATTACGGAAGTAAAAAGGCTTTATTGCACTTGAGATTTTGGGAAAAAGTAGATATTTTATGTATCTTGGCCAACTTCGTTGCGCAGCTTTCAAATCCCTATGGTTCTTAAGATATCAAGGTTTCCATTATTTTTGAAAATTTTTTGATTCCTCATATGTCTAAAACAATGCAGTCAAATGCTTTATAATTTTATTTGGTGATTATATATTATATATATACACACACACACACACACACATACACCTTGCGCAGATTGCTTGCTTAAACGCATTCCAACTTATTCAGATCCACAATATTTTATATTATTCTTTAATTGCTTCTTCAGCAAAATAATCGAGATCGGAAATATTTAAAAAAGCATTAACATCGTATATTTGAATAATATTTTATCTATTGGAACTATAAATTTAGTTGGAGAAAGCTACGTGCCAATAAATTGGCAGCGGTTTTTTAAATATTTTGCTAGATTAAAGTCCGGTTAGATAACCAAAAACTAGTTCATGTGGTGTGAACTTATGGCTCGTATGAACGCTCGTGTTTTGATGAAACTGTGCGAACTCTAATAACTCATCCCATTCGATTTTCTTTGATGTAAATTTTTTTATATATTCGCACAGAGAGTGATGAGCTCTTCCTAAAAAACCATTTGATTGGGGTAAAAATGCCGTAGTTTCAATCTTTGTAAATTTAAATCTACGCGCTCCTTGTTTTAACAGTTGACTTGTAAAATTTACTTCTCTATTTGTTAATACGAGCTTTGGTGACCCAAAAATACATATAAATTTCTTAATTAACGCGTCAGCTACGGACTTCGCCGTTTGATCTGACATAGTTGCTATAATTATAAATTTAGTTAGTTGATCCTGTATTAAAAGTATGTATTTATTATTATTTTTAGTAACTTTTCCGGACGTAACTGAGGGCTGCTAGGGATAAGAGCAAGTGCTTTTAAACCTTAATGTAGTATTGTCCCATACAGTAACATTAAACGGACGTACTATATACATACAGATTTTGTCAAAAGTTTTTAAAGGTGTATCTGTAATTACCATAGGTTATTTAATTTTTATTCTTTTTAGCTTATTTCTCTGACAATCCTCGCATGGATTTACACTGTTTTGAATATCTACCTTAAGATTTTCCCAATAATACTTATCTTGATAATCTAAATCTTATTAACTGAAATAACTTTATGATATCATCAGCTTTAACAGTAACTACTGATTTGGCTGTATTTAAACATAAATCGAAAATTTTATTTTTACCCTTATTTAATATTTCAATTTCAAGAAATGATATCGTATTCTTGAATATACTATATTTTTCTAATTATCGTGTGATTTTTCCTCCATATATCCATTTTAGTGACAGGACTCCACGATAATGCGTCTGCATTTGTATTTTGTATTTTAGCCTGATACACAATTTCATAATCATAATCTGCTAGTTTTAATCTTCATCTCTGAACACTTTCATTATGATCCGCAGATTTCAACCATAATTGTGGTCTATGGTCAGTTATGATTCTAAATTTATTTCCATAAATATAATTTTTTAGTGTTTTTATAGCAAACACAATACTCAGAGCTTCTTTTTCATAGGTTGCATATTTAAGTTCCACGGGCTGCAGTACTATTGGTGCATAAGCTGTTGGCCTATCTTTGCCTATTTTACCTTAAAAAATTACACAACCTAACGCATATTAACATGCATCCGTCGTTATTATAAACGGTTTATCGAATTGCGGATATTGTAAGACCGGTGCTGAACATAATGATTCTATGAGTTTGTCAAATGTAGTTTGTTGCTCCAATCCCCACGCGAATGGCCTATCCTTTTGTAGTAATATGGTTAGTGGCTTGGTAATTTCTGCTAAAGTCTTAATAAACCTTCTATAATAATTTACAATACTTTAAAACTATCAAACCTTTTAACGTTATTGGGAATTGGGAATTTCTTTACTACTTGTATTTTGTTTTTATCTGGTTTTATACCTAATTCATAAATAACATGCCCTAAGAAACACACTGCTGTCTTGTTAAATTCACATTTTTCCGGCTCTAATTTGAGCCCTGCTTCTATTAATGCTCGAGCGATTAGACCGAAACTTTCCTCTAATTCTTCAATCATGTCACCAAAAATAATGATGTCATCAATATAACTAAAACATATTTTATTAATATATTTGGCTTACATTTTATTTATAGCCTGCTAAAAAAACTGGGCTGAGTTTTTAAGAGCGAACTGCAAGACGACAAATTCAAATCTTCCTAATGGATGTAGGCTAAATGCCGTTTTGTGAATATCCGAATGTCTAATCTTTACTTGATGAAAACCAGATTTTAAATCTAATAAATCAAAATATTTCATTGATATTGGGAAGTATATAGATCGGCTATAGTCACCTCATTCAAGGCATTATAATCTATCACCAATCTATATTTTGTCTCGCCTGGGATTAGCTCCTTCTTCGGGACTAGTAACGCTGGCGCATTGAACGCACTTTTTGTTTTTCTGATTGCTTTTCTTTCTTGTAATTTTCCCATTTCTTTTAAAGCTATTCCCTTAGATTAATGTGCTAATGGATACTGCTTTATGTATATTGGCTTGTCAGAAGTTAAGTTGATTTCATGTTGTTCTAAGTTACATGTACCTAATTTATTGCCCTCTAACCAAAAAACACTGGATATTGATTTATCATGCGCTTGATTCTTTCGTCGTTTCTTTTACTTCCGTTTTTTAATTGCAATTTCTTTAATAATATTTTCTTTCAACTCAGATTTTTGGTTTTATTTTCTCGGTTTTTTATTTAAAAATTCAATTTCTATATTTAGCATTAATTTCTCATCAATATTAAGTTTTTCTACTACTTGAGCCCCTTCCAGTATATAATCGATGTCTATTAAAATATATTAATATTTTTTATCTCTAAAAATTATTTTCGTATCCGCTTTAGATAGTTTTACATTATTTTCCTTCATAATAGTTAATATCTTCTTATAATTCAGCTTTTTGCTGTTTTCTTTTATCTTTTTTTGTTGTAAACTTTGTAATTCTGATTTGTCATTTATTTTGTGGATTTCCGATATTGTGTTCGAAATGGCGAAGAAATCATCATTAAATGTGTGTTCCGTAACACTATTATATTCCAGTAATGGTTCTGCCTCATTTATCTCTGCATTCCGTTTTTCATGTGATTTATCATCTTATTTATCATATTTTCTTTAACTCACGTTCTATGTTACTGATTTTGTTAGTCCCACTCTCTTCAAAATTCTCTTGACTTGCTTCATCTTGCATTCTGATTTTATCAATATTATTTTCATGATCCGTTTCTTTTAAAATATTTTGTTGTTCGATATTATATGCATCTTTGTCGCAAATAATTTCTTTTAAAATTAAATTCAGAGTTTCTTTTTGTCTTAACTTCATTACGGTTCTTGTAATCGGACCTCTTTGTAATTTTAATTTTACATTATTAAACTTTAAGTACTCTTCATCTTAACGAAGTTTACTACCTCTTAACAATTTAATTCTCAGTATTCCATCATATGGAATCACAAAATCATTACATGCTACGTAAAAATCAAAATATTTTCCATTTATCGGTAGTTCTACTATACTTAATGTTTTTATAGAATCATTTGCGATGCCGGATAATAATATTTTTTTATCTAGTAGTTGTGTTCTTATAGGAATTTGATTTTGTTTTATTATATATATATATATATATAGTCATTAACTGTGTAATTAGTGATAGTGTTGATCTAACTGAAGCTGTACTAAAGGAAAGCCTTGAAGGAGTTTGTGAGGTTATGAAAGAAGAACTTATAAATCCTAAAATAAAAATAGTTGGTTTCGACAATTACTTGAATTGGAGTCCAGCTGTAATAGAGAGTGATATTAACTCGAGGAATTTCAGTAGTTTTTCAAATAAAGGCATAGCCCTACATATGTACAAAAACAAACATAGCGATACAACAACAGTATTAATGCAGGTTCCCTCTGATGTATACAAGTTCATCAAGGAGAATAATAGCAAAATCTACATAGGATGCCAAATCTGCTAAGTCTACGACTATTTAAGTATAAGTCCATGTTTCAACTGTGGTAGATATGGTCATAGTGGAAACAAATGCAAAAATAATGTAGTCTGTCTGAAATGTGCAGATAGTCATAAGACCAATGATTGCTCAAACAATATAACAAAGTGCCTAAATTGTGAATATTCTAATGTTAATTATAACACCAATTTTGACATTAAGCATGTTGCCAGTGATCATAACATATGCAATATATACAAAAAGAAAATTAACGCATACATAGAAAGAATCGACTATCCGATGAAACCTACATTACCATCTATGATCTCAGGTTACCATACAAGGACGGTAACTTATCAACAGCTCCAACAAGATGAAAGTTCAACGGAAAACGATGTAAACAAGAAAAATCTAGACCGAATCAAAACTGGAACTACGCAACAACAAGGTCGACGGAATTCTGCAACAAGACAACAGCCTTTCTCCATGCAAGTTCAATCTAGCCAGAGAGGATCAAGACTTAGAAGCGGTAATAATCTAAATTTAAATAAATAAAAATGGCTACTTTTGAATATTTAGACACTATAAGTAATGATTCAATTCAGAAAGAGAGAACTTGTAATTGTATTGATAATCTTAAAAAATTTATTAGTAAGAAAAATGATTTAATTATGCACCTAAATTTTAGAAGTATGAATGCTAATTTTGATAAAGTGAACATTTTATTTGAGAGTCTATGTATCAAACCATCTGTAGTAATATGCACTGAAACCATTGAACAAGATAATCATTGTATATATGAATTGATAGGATCTAATGGAAAATATGACTGATATTACAACGATAGTAGGTTAAATAAAAACGATGGGGTTATAGTCTTTGTTAATAATAATTTAGTACAAAATACTGAAGTAGTTAAATAACTTGCCTCGAGAAGAGAGCAACTACGGCAGCCTTCCACGCTATAGAATCCGCAGAAGGCCTAGAGACGTTCCTCGCTAGATTCTCCAGCCTCAGAAGGATGCTGCCCGTCTGCAGCTTCATTTTTCGATGGCGACCAAATTGCCGGGTGGGAGCAGAGGATCGGACCACGACTAGGCTCAGTGCTGAAGAGCTTATGGCAGCTCAGCAACGCCTAATCTCCGCGCCCAGGCGCAACATTACCAGCCGGAAATTGACTCGCTTCGAGAAGGTAAAACGCTCCATAAGTCCAGCCTGCTGAAGCGACTGTCCCAATTCTTGGACGAGGCAGGACTCCTACGGGTCGGTGGAAGACTGCAATTTTCCTTCCTCACCACCGATGAGAAGCATCCAATCATAGTGCCCAAGAACAGCCGCCTCGCGGACCTTCTGATTCGAGATGCGCACCTGGTAACTCTCCATGGCGGGCCCCAACTACTACAGAGTCACTTGCTGCGACGCTTCTGGATCCCTCAGATGCGCAACAAAGCCAGGAAGGTTTGCAGAGAATGCGTCCGTTGTCTGCGCTTTCAAGGACGTCCATCCGTGCAGCAGATGGCCCCGCTGCCGGCCACGCGTGTCGCTCCCGTCCGACCATTCGCCATCACCGGTGTAGATTATGCCGGCCCTTTCGCCGTCAGGACATCCAAAGGTCGTGGGCAGCGATCATTCGAGGGCTACGTAGCAGTCTTCACGTGTTTCGTCACGAGAGCTGTCCACCTGGAAATCGTATCCGACTACTTGTCAAAAACCTTCCTCATGGCCTTTAAGAGGTTTGTATCACGCCGTGGCCTCTGTCGGGTCAGGTCTTCAGCGACAACGGAATAACGTTTCAAGGTGCTGACACCGAGCTGCGACGCTGCTTTCAAGAAGCCTCCGAGTTCAGCCAGGAAGTCGCTGAGGCAGTCCAGGCCGAAGGGATTTCATGGTCCTTCATACCCCCTCGAGCGCCTCACTTCGGCGGGCTACGGGAAGCAGATGTGAAATCCTTCAAGCACCATATGAAGAGAGTGGTGGGCGATGCCAAGCTCACTTTCGAGGAGTTCGCCACGCTGGTCGCAGGCATTGAGGCCTGCTTAAACTCGAGGCCCCTCAGCCCGCTCAGCGCAGATCCTCAGGACATCAGTGCTTTGACTCCGGGTCACTTCCTGATCGGAGCGGCCTTGACTGCTCCGCCAGAGACACCATCTACAGACTTTGTTTCAGGTATACCGAGATGGAAAATCGCTACTCAAATGCAGCATCATTTCTGGAATTTTAAACGAGACGGGCGGTATGTTCGCGCCATTCAAATATTCACGCGATTCCAGGAGCGGGAGCCATTTCTCCGAACTCATCCCCACTCTCGAGGTCGGCAATTTGCATAAAAGCACGAGCTGAGATATCCGCGGCCTCTTTGTTCCGGCGCTACAAGTAAGGATAACACCTTTTGTATCTTAGCGTCCGAGAACCAGCATACATTAGTTTTGTTTTTGTACACACACACACACACAACGATCTACACACAATGAATTTAGAGAAAAAATAGTTTTAAACACACCAAAACCACTCACACGTGTAAAAAAGGAACTCAACCTTTATCATTAAAGAGCACCCCGCTCAAGTGAACAGTGAGTGCCACGTGGTGATCATTTTCTCCTCTCCTCTTGCCTTCGCTTTCGGAAACCCGTGTATCCGTCTAATCTCAAGCCGCGTTAAAAGTGAAAAAAAATCAGAGGCGATAATTAAGCTTTCGCGGCACCAAATTGAACAAACGATCCGAATCATAAACTACATAAATATTCGGGCGTCCAAGCAAAAGTGGCACACCTAGCGGTAGAATTTTTTAGAGTACGTACGTTCAAACTCGTCTTCTTTCATCGTCAACTGTCAAGTCTTATCCCATTACAGTTTATCAATAATATTTGAATATCTGCATGTATGCGTATGTGTGAATGCGCGCGCGGGTGTGTGTACGTATGCGCATGTGTTTATGTGTATTCATCATCGAACCTTTAAATATCGGCGAGTGCCTTATGTGAAAAGCAAAGCTTTTCGCTTTTAGCGATGTTTTAGGTAAGGACTTTATGCAATAGCGGGCGAAAACAGAGAATTGCTCCAAAATCATCCGTACATAGAATAGGCTGTAACGTGGTAGTTCTACTACACGTTACAAGCGAAAATTTGCGCCGCGCAATAGGGAGGCACCGACAACCGCGCAACGTGACAGGTCGAACCACGAATAGGCGCGGAGAGGGGGGAGTAGTTCGCGTGGGGAGCGCGCGCAGCGCTGGCCCCGAGACCATGTGTTGCCGCGTGAGGAGAGCTCGCTCTCTTTCGCTCCGCATCGCTTCTACCGATAGGACGCCGACGCTGCTCTCCTAAACTCGATCGGCCTCGGAGCAACCGTACCCGTGCGCCATTGCAGCTAGCCTTCGCTCCCGCTATCGTAGCAAGTAAGTACAAGTGTATTAGTGTGCGAAATAATTAGTGCGGCTATGCCTCGGGTGAACGCGACGCGACACGGTTATTGTGACGCAATGTATCTCAACGAGTGCCGTGAGGTCTCGTCGCCTGTTGCGAATGAGGTGAGCTCTCGATCGTTCTTGCTATCGTTCCCTTGACGCTACCGTTATCCTTCATTCAAGCTACCGTTTGCCTCTTTCACGCCCTCGCTCTCGCACAATTCCTCGCTATCGTTGCCCAGGTAGGGCGTATATCTCCTCGCTATCGCTCTCCTCCCGTATCGTACCGCCCCGCTAATGTTTCCTCGCCCCTCCCGCCACTCCAACCAGCTACCGATTACTGTACGCTACCGAACTACCGTTAGCAAGTAAGTTAGCGATTAGGTTAAGTTAGTTCCTTATCAGAGTACCGTTAAATAATTCTTAGGATGCACGAGTGTGCGCGTAAAGTACGGGGGAGTATTGGATGCCGTCGCGCGGTCGTGTCGAGGTCGTCATATCGTGAATGGTTTTCGGGGATTAAATATAAGGGAGCGAGCTTGCACGATGCGGTGTATGGAAAAATAAGCGTTTGATGGGTCGGGGAATCGCAAAACTCGCGAGAGTACGCTGCGACGGACGCGCTGGTCGTCGGGGCCGGTAGGCGACCAGAGAGGCGAGGCGAGTATTCGCTCGCACCAGCAAGTCGGCGGACGGCGCGATGATGAGCGTGGCGTTGGCGTCGATTGTTCGGTGGGCGCGGGTGATCTCCCCGAAAGGGGATAAGAAATTCTAAAAATTGTTGCGGGACCGCGTGAGTAAATTCGCTCCTCCTCACGATGACCTTGACCAGTGGTGTGGCGCACCGCATAATAGGTAATTAATTCAGCGTAGTGCCTCTGGATTGTAGAGGTCGCAGGTTCTCGGCAGGTTGCCGTGGTTGTTAAGAGAAATGAGGAATAAATACGACATATCATATCAGCAGCAAGCTTGAATGAGTTTTATAACCCACGACCCTGTTCGATACTCTACCCGCTCCTTGAGCTAGCCGAGCTCAAAGGAACGCTGTATCAGAAGAGTTGATATTAAATTGTTTATTTAATTATTAATATATCCATATTAATAATTTATTTTTATATGTCAGGGTACAATAATAATAAAGATTAAAATTAAAGACTACCTTTAAGAAAAGACTTCTTTCTTCTTCTGAAAAATCTCTATCTAGTATCTCCCAAAGCCAACATATTACACGATGTTTGTCATGAAATCCTCCAAAGTATTGCGTATGCTTTCTCAAATCATGCAAATCTAATGGAATGTTTTCGCCTGATATGAGTCTTTTCCACTTAAATAAAGAAAGTAAAGTGGAGGGGTTAATGTTTTTATTAAGGGAGAAAAATTCATGTTATAAAATAATGTGCAAATATTATCAGGTCATAATGTTTCACACATGATATAATATTATTATTGATTATTATTGATGCGTAGGTAAAAGTAAAAGGATCAAGGTTACGTTATTCAAGAAAAAAAAAAAATTTATCAACAGCTGATTTATATAAAGATTATAGCAGCAGGGGAAATAATAAATAATCAAACTATTTTATCCTCCGTGAACGATGTACATTTACGGCAAAAGGCCGTACGATATTTCATAGCATGTGGGTTGTCAGTCATGCAGAAGGCACGGCTTGGTTGACTCAGATATATTCGCAACAATCGTACGAGCCCGCGGAAGCGGTTGGGTTCGGGCAATTTGATAAATTTGAGATTTTACATATGGGAAAGATGCAGAATTAATTTGCTGATCATAACTAAAATACTATTCTCGTAGACAACAGCTACCGGTTTCGGGTTCGTTGCAAGAAAGAGAGAGACGAAGGGTTTTCGTCCTGATAGGCAGATTTCTCTCTCTCTCTCTCTCTCTCTCTCTCTCTCTCTCTCTCTCTCTCTGTATTTTTTTTTATCGGCTAATTTTCACTATTAAGGGGTAAAAACCTCCCCTAAAGTTAACCCCCAAAAAGCGTTTTTTTTAAATATCTCGGCTTAAAATTAAAATTTTTCAATGAAACAAATTGGAGGTTATTTCATACAAAAAGAGCAAGTATTTCATGGTGATTTGAAGAGTAAGGGTAGCATCCCCTATTTTTTAGGGGTTGAAAACATATATTTTTTGGCATAATTTTATAATAAAAATGTTTAAACCGACTAAAAAAAATTGAAAAAAATGTTTAAACATCCTTAATAACAAAATTTAGTTGACGTCTTTCGGTGTTTTCATAAATATTACCCCTAAGGGGGTAAACCACCCCTAACACAAAATAACTGTAAATATGTAATTCGATACATAATATTTTGTAGAAAGTTTGTATATAGAGGTTTTCGAGGTCGCTGATTACAAATCTGTTATCAGAATTATCTGTTATCTGTTATCAGTTATTTGAAAATTCAAAGTGGCGGAACCAATATGGCGGACGGAAATATCGAAAAAAAAATTTATATAATAAAAAAGTTTTAAACGACTAAAAAAATTGGAAAAATTTTGTAAATATCTATAATAAACAAATTAAGTTTTTCGATTTTTTCATAGATACTACCCCTTAGGGGGTAAACCACCCCTAACACAAAATGACTATAAGTATACTTCAATCCATAATATTTTGTAGAAGGTTTGTATATAGGGGTTTTCGAGATCGCTCTTTACAAATCTGATATCAGATTTTAAAAATTCAAAATGGAGGAACCAATGTGGTGGACGAAAATGTCGAAAAAAAATTTTAACTTTCATAAAAACTTGTTTACAAATGTGTGATCTTTGTAGCCTGTACATGTGAACTAAAGAGCCTTAAACCCTAAACCCCTAAAGAACAAATAGGCTAAATAGTTGTGCTTTTTAACCAAACGACTCCAAACCCCTAACCTCCAGACAAGCCGAAGGCCTATGCTTTACCATAGACACGAGTATTGACATATTACCGATATTTTATTCTATCATTTTGTATGTAACAAATAACGTCTCGTTTTATGTTTCAATCAAAGATTATTTATTTTTCCGCTTTTATAAATTAGCATAATTTCAAAAGTAATTTCATAAATCATAAAGTATTTCATAAATTGCATAATTATATAATTTTATAAATTCAAAAAGTCCATACTTTTTTGCAAATGAAAAAACATAGGTTAATAAAATTAGTTTATCAAACTCTTTTGCGTTTTGTAATAAAATTTAATGTTGTCAAACTTGGAAGTTTTTCATTGTTACAATTATTTCGTAAGCCAAGTTTTTTAGATGAATTCTCGAAGTAATGATTATTGTATCTATAGTAAAATATTTACAGTCTGGAATTCCATAATAATACTATTTGATACGATTTAATGAATTTATCAAAAAATCTAAATTTAATAATAAATATTATTCTAATGATTATTATTATTTTTCATTATCATTGCTATTATCAGTATTACTGTTATTATTGCTATTGCAATTATGCTTATTCTTCTTCTTCTTATTATTATTATTATATTACTATGATAATTTTTGTTATTGGTAAAAATACATAAAAGAATATTAATACTCGAACTTCATTTGCAATTAAAGAACACGTTGTTATTGAAAGGGAATTTTATATGCATTCATTAGTTTAATGAATGTTATCGTACATTCAATGATAATTCCACAGATAAATGTCTTTCAGTCATAAAAGTTGTTGACAATTGTGCGAATCAGTATGTTCTTTTTTTAGATTGTTTTCATCGAGTGTTTACCTCAGCTGCCTGTGTTATTTTTTCGGCAGTGAGTGAGTTTTGTGGGTATTCTAGTTCGATGCCGGAAAGTACGAATAGTACGTCTTTTTGTTTATCAGTGGTATCATACAGTTGTAGAAAATTTTCTTTAGTGATTTTATATAGATTTACATTATTCAATTTCAAAATGAATAAAAGTTTCTATAAATTTTAAAAGTAATAAATAATTAGTAAAAACTACCATTTTCGGCGCCTATAAAGTGAACCAAAAATAGAGTTTTCCGAACATCACAAAGTGGAACGAGAATTCTTCTCCAATACATAAATTAATGATTTGATTCAATTTACATTCACTCGTTTTATTCTGGTAGAAATGTAGCAGTCGTGCCTTACATGCAAAAACACAGCTTGTATAAATTTTACCGCTTGTTTTCATTTTAGATTGAAAAATGAAAATTAATCCGTTAAACGTTCTAAACTTATTATTAGCATACTTTCAAACGTTAAACATACCAGATAGTGTCACGAATTATCATGAAACAGAGTTGGCCGAAAAAATAAAAGAAATTTTAATAGATGCAACACATGATTTCAACGATGTAGAAATGATTACTGATGACTCTTTGGATTTTCAAGAAGAGTATAAAGACCATAATGCGGAAATAATTGAAGATGAAGTGCAACATCATTTTCCTTATCCGGATATAGCACCAACAAATCAATGTACAGCAGATAATGAAGAACTAGATTTTGAATACAAAAAAAAGAGCTGTAGAATTTTGGAGAAGTAGCAAAACGAAGCAAAATTTGAGTCTCAAAACAGTGCAAAACAGATTCAAAAAAGTATCATCTATTAGTCAGCTACGTCGTTGGGCTCATTCAATTAATAAAGGTGGCACGAATAGAGAAAAAGTAGCACAAATTTGTCAGTATATCCTGGATAATTTTCAAGCAGCTCTCGACAGTGGTTCAATTATCCATGATGAAGATATAATTCGATGGGCCTTACAAGCTAAAAAAGAAATTGGTTTTGATGATATTAGATTCAAAGCTTCTAAACATTGGTTACTCAAATTTAAGCAAGCACAGCGAATAGTTTCTAGGAAATTAAATAAGTTCATAACAAGAAAAACACTAGAAAGTAGTGCAGAACTTACGGCTAAAGCTGAAGCATTTATCGATGACGTTAAATCGTTTATACCAAGGATTGGACTCGAAAATTTGTATAATACAGATCAGAGCGGATTTCAGCTAGAAATGCATTCTGGAAGAACATTAGCAGTAGAAGGAGAAAAGCAAGTGCAATGTTTGGTACAGTCAATTTCAGCAACAACGCATACTTATACTATACAGCCAGTAATATCAGCTACTGGACAACTGTTGTCACCGCTATTTCTTATTTTAAAGGAACCAAGTGGCAAGTTTGGCCCTATTGATGAACAAAACATATTTAGACCAGAAAACGTGTATGTGGAAGCATCCAAATCTGGAAAATTAACAACAAGTAAGGGAACTAATAACAATTTTTACATTGTAATATCGTTGATCAGTTAATTAATAATTCGTTTAATTGCAGATCACTTCAAAATCTGGTCGGAAAAAATATTTTATCCCTATGTAGGCCATCACTCAATACTATTACTTGATTCTTGGAGTGGTCATTGTGACAAAGTTATAGAAGAAACAATGCCACAAAATAAAATTATTAACATAAAAAAAATTCCAACTGGAACCACAGGAAAAATACAACCACTTGATGTCTATGGATTCCGTATTTGGAAAAACTGTCCGAACATTTTCTGATAATGTAATGTTAATGGATCATGATATGAATTTACATGTGAGAAATAATATAATTAAACTTCAATCATTGGTTCACAACCAACTGTCTTCACCGAAATATATAGATTTGTTTAAATATTCCTGGTATAAAAGCGGTTACGTCAATGAAAAACCAGATAAATTTGATAATCCTATAGATTTCAGTTTTGGAAAGTCTTGTGCAACACATTGTGAAATAGAAGGGTGCACAAACATTGCAATTGTACGATGTGGTTGGTGCAAAAAAGCATTGTGCTTTAAACACTTTTATGAGGACTACCATTATTGTAAAAACATCGTAAAATAATATATTTTATGCTCAATACAAAAAATGCACAATAGCAAAAGATAAAAGATTGTAGATTATTATTATACTCTAATATTATAAACAAAAATACATTATAAGTTGAATTTACAATAAAGCAATTTCAATAACATTCTGATAACAATTTCTACGGAAATTATAAAACTGCTTCACACAGAGAATTTTCTTCTTAACAAATTTAGGAATTTGAGGTGGTTTGGTTAAAAAGCACAACCATTGAGCCTATTTGTTCTTTAGCGGTTTAGGGTTTAAGGCTCTTTAGTTCACATGTACAGGCTACATAGATCACACATTTGTAAACAAGTTTTTATGAAAGTTAAAATTTTTTTTCGACATTTTCGTCCACCACATTGGTTCCGCCATTTTGAATTTTCAAAATCTGATATCAGATTTGCAAAGAGCGATCTCGAAAACTCTTATATACAAACTTTCTACGAAATATTATGTATCGAATTACATATTTACAGTTATTTTGTGTTAGGGGTGGTTTACCCCCTTAGGGGTAATATTTATGAAAACACCGAAAGACGTCAACTAAATTTTGTTATTAAGGATGTTTAAACATTTTTTCCAATTTTTTTTTAGTCGGTTTAAACATTTTTATTGTAAAATTATGCCAAAAAATATATGTTTTCAACCCCTAAAAAATAGGGGATGCTACCCTTACTCTTCAAATCACCATGAAATACTTGCTCTTTTTGTAAGAAATAACCTCCAATTTGTTTCATTGAAAAATTTTAATTTTAAGCCGAGATATTTAAAAAAACGCTTTTTGGGGGTTAACTTTAGGGGAGGTTTTTACCCCTTAAAAGTGAAAATTAGCCGATAAAAAAAATACGTGTCTCTTATTTTTTCATGTTCTACAACATATATGAAAATCATCAAAATCGGTGAGTTCGGGTTGGGTACCTTTCCTTGTCAGAGAAAAGAGAGATTAGATTAGAACACAAAAGATTAGTTATCTATTGTCTGTACATTGTGTCATAGAAAATTCTTTATGAGAGAGAGAGAGAACACTTGGATATATTTTATAAATATTAGAAATCGGATAACGTAGTGAAGTGCACACGGAGAGTGTAGCGGAGTGGGGAGAAGGCGGCGCGCTCGCACTGAAAACTGTGCGTTGAATGTGGCTTGCGCTTGCAAAATCTCTAGTATCTTGGCTTCTAGACCACGTACAGGAATTATGTTTCTCTTAATCTGGGATAGTCGGTAAGATTAACATGAACATTGTATTTATTTTCGTCTCACACTTGTCAGAGGGGAGACAGCTAGATCAACCCGAATCGGGGAAGTCAAGAACGTCGGAATAATGAATCAGTTTGGTTTTAATCAAATTTTTCTCTTCATTTCGCTCTCCAAAACTTACAGATTCCGTCGCACCACAATACGTCGCTCTCCCTATACTTCTCTGCCAGGACCGAGATTTTTAAAAACTCATTCACAGTTATAGGTATGCACTTTTAGGATTCTATCCCTACAACTATTAGGCTTAGCAAATCGCTAGGCGCATTCAAACAGCGCACTTATGATTATCTTTTAAGTCTGCCGCAACGTTATGTGAATTAATCTTAGGTTAGATTAAGGATGTTACTGCGAGTTTACTCTGCTCTTAATATTTTGCCTCTATTTTGCCATTGAAAATTTGTTATTATTTTGTTAATTTTATTTTGTATCTTTATCTTGCTATGTTGTATGATTTGCTCCTCGCCGTACGGCCATTTGGCCAGGGTGTTAATAAATTTGTTTATCAATCAATCAATCTCTCTCTCCCCCTCCCTCTCTCTCTCTCTCTCTCTCTCTCTCTCTCTCTTACCACTTGCTATTATCATCTAAAATGAGCGGAATTGATGGGATAAATGCCGAAACGCCCGTTACGTGTGCTCACTGAAATAAAACGGCCAGGGGAAAGATGAAGACATGTGAGTTGTGCAACGAGCATTTCCACACCATGTGCGTCGCTCTACGGTCCATAATGATGGGAAATGCTGCCACACTCGCCTGTGCTGACTGTGCAGGGGAATACGTCGTCGTCACGCCCAAGATCACGCAGACGAGGGCGAAATCAGCGGCAGCGACAGCAGCAACGGCAAGCACATCCGACAAGGGCACGCCTTCAGGAGGGTCCAAAATGAGGACCTTCAGGCACAAAACACCGTGTCTGAAGGGATCTCACGAATCGAGAAGAGACTTGGCCCCCTTGAAAAACGCCTCAAAGCCCTTGACAACTTGCCTGCGCTCAAGACTCGGCTAAGCAATGTCGAGTCCTCCATCTCTGAGCTGCAGGCACAATACCAAGAGCCGTCGTCAAGGAGCTCCGCAGAGCAGCGGAACAACAGCATTGGTCCGGCCTAGGAGGAGATCAACAACCTCCGCAGCGAGCCGGCTGAGATCAGAAGCAAGCAGAATCACTCTGCAAACAACGTGGTGGTGATCACCGGCCTGGCCTATACCCGGGAGACGTCACTGCAACTCCTGGCTTTCTCTGTACTGGCTGTACTGGATCCCACGGTCCTGAAGCGGGACGTGGCAGCCGTCAGGATCATGGGGAGACTGGACGCAACCAACAACAATGCGCAAGGTGACAGGAGATTCCCACCTATAGCTGTCACTCTTTCTTCCAGTGCGCTGGCCCGCTCCATCATAGTGGCCAAGGCCAGGAAGCGCAAGCTTCACACTAGTGAATTGGATGTTGCACTACTGGAGGAAGCAAGAGCTCTCTGTCTAGACCACCAGGGACTCATCAACATCAATGAGCTGCTTCCTCCAGATATCCACAAGCTGCGAGTCAATGCCAGGCTGGAGGCAAAGAGGAGAAAGGGATGCCGCTCTTACGTGAGGGACGGGAGAATCTTCATCCGTTCTGGCGAGGACAACGAACGGGCCACCATCATCACTACAGATGCAGATGACGGACACTCTGTACAGACGGGACAGAAACAGGACCGGTGGTGGTGTGGCTCTTTACATCCATCACTCATTGACAGCTAGTATTATCTCGTCATCTGATGGTTAATGGTCGGGCAAACTAGGTAAGCCGGAATATCTTTTCTGTGAAATCACAGCTAAGGGAATATCGCCTATCTTCGTGGGGGTTGTGTATCGCCCTCCTCATTCTCCCTTTATCCAGGGATCTAATTTCATTGAGCAACTAAACAATACATATGCACAATTACTCCACGAAGGTCATCATGGGTGATTTTAATGCAGACCAGCTTTCCTCGTCTGAAGACGCCAACTTCATCAAGGCTTTCATTGACGAGAACTTCCTTACTTCTGTGCCATATGGTGCAACCCATCACAGACAGGACACCTGGATCGACCTATGCTTAATCGATGAGCAGGATCGCCGGCTCTCATATTGTAAGACTGACACTCCTTTCATCAACGGATATGACCTTATCACAGACACACTTGAGGTACAGATTCCACGCCACGTACCTGCTACATACACTTACAGAAACTACAAAGGAATCTGTGCTGAGAAGCTAAGGGACTTCCTTAGCGCATGTGACTGGTCGTCTTTCACCAAGACATCACTTGACGAATGCACTACCATCCTTAACGACAAGATCACGAAAGTCATAAATCATCTCGCCCCATTAAAGACTGTAACACCTGGACGTAAGTGTCACCCGTGGTTCACCACGGCTCTTCGTGACCTTTTAACTGAAAGGAATAGACTCTACAGGCGCTTTCGCAGAAGTCGTCGACCTCGGAATCTATACTTTTATAGAATCGCAAGGAACGACGCTCATAGACAGGTCGAGGAGGCCAGGCTGAATTACTGTTATTCACGCTTGTCTACTCTGACCGACGTTGCAGAGATATGGAATGAGCTTGAGAATCTTGGTATTAGTACCTCTAAATCTTCTCCACCTGCTTGGTTCTCTCCAGATGCTCTCAACAAACACTTTAGTTTCATCTCAAATGATCCTCAAGCTCTATCTGTTGAGGAGTATCTGCGAACCTTCGAGAGTCTAGACCTCCCTGAACAATTCATCTTCATGGCTATCACAGAGTCGAACGTGATGGCTGCAGTATCACACTTCAATACCCAGGCCAGGGAAAGCGATGGCATCCCACAGGTTGTAATCTCTAAAGCATTGCCAATACTCGCTCATTTACTTTGTCAAATTTTCAACCTGTCTTTGAGCGAGGCATGCTTTTCTGCCTGGAAATCATCGCTGGTAAGAGCATTAAACAAGATCAACTCTCCAACAGCTGTAACAGACTGCCGTCCGATCTCTCTACTTTGTTTCCTATCCAAGGCGCTGGAGTGGCTGGTACATAATCAAATCTCTGAATACCTTGAAACAAGACTTTATCTTGACAATTTTCAAACTGGTTTTCGCACTGGCCACAGCACTCAGTCTGGCCTAATTAAGCTAACTGATGATGTCAGGGTCGGGATAAACAAAAAGAAAGTGACATTCCTTCTGCTCTTTGATTTTAGCAAGGCGTTTGACACTGTGTGCCACGTCCGGCTCCTGAGGAAGCTAACAACTTTTGGCTTCTCTAAGCAGGTTATCCGCTGGTTTGCCTCCTATCTCACTGGAAGAGAGCAGGCTGTCGTTGGTGACAGTAGCGAACGTTCTTCCTTGCAGCGTCTTAACATCGGCGTCCCGCAGGGCTCCGTCTTAAGTCCCCTACTGTTCGCTCTGTACATCAATGACATCGGTTTCTGCCTAGACTCCGATGTTTTCCATCTCATCTACGCGGATGACCTGCAGATCTACAGTCATTGCCACCTCGAGGAGCTCGATTCTTTATCAGACAAGATGAGTGCTAATGCCGAGAGGATAACGGGCTGGGCTGCGCAAAACAAACTTAAACTTAATGTTACTAAAACCAAAGCAATTGTCCTGGGCTCCCGCTACTACAGAAATCTACTTCCCTCTACAGCCAACACTTTCATTAATATCGGGGGTGCCCAGGTCAGCTTTGAGTCCTCTGTGCGTAATCTGGGATTGGTGCTTGACTCTAAACTCTCATGGAAGGAGCATGTTACACAAGTGTGTAAGCGTGCTCACTCGCTAATGTACAGGCTTTACTTTTTTAGAAAGAGTACCAACCTCAGCTTGCGTAAACATCTTGTGCAGGCACTCCTATTTCCGCTAATCGACTACTGTTCTCTTGCATACTGTGACTTGACGCAGGAACTCGACTTAAAACTATAGAGACTCGTGAATACAGGAATCCGGTACATCTATGGTGTAAGGAGAGATGAGCGCATCTCCCCATACAGGCGGGAGCTGCAGTAGCTAACCACTGCTGGACGCAGGAAGTATTTCACAGTCTGCTTCCTTCGTAAAATATTAAACACGGTCGTACCATCATACGTACTGGCCTTTTTCGACTTCCGCGTCTCGCCCCGGCCTGTGAGGAATGAGGTGACACCTGTGGAAATACCTGTCTTCGCGACTGAGACGCTGAGGAACTCGTTTCATATCAGCGCCTCATACCTATGGAATAGCCTGCCATCTCACATTAGAAACACCTCATCTACTGTCACCTTCAAAAGGCTTGCTAAGGACTACTACTTTAAACTCGAAAACACATAACTCATAGACATTCATGTACACGCACACACTTACTCATTCTCATACTATTGTACAATACAATGTACGCAAATAAATCTAATCTAATCTAATCTAATCTAATCTAATCTCTCTCTCCCTCTTACACAGTCCCACAGTACACAAACCACGTTACTAAAAGTGATCGACGACATACGAATGGCCGTTGACAAGAAGAAGGTGACGATTATGCTGCTATTTGATTTCAGTAAAGCTTTTGACACCATCTCACCTTCAAATTACTATCTAAGCTGAATAGGCTGGGTTTCTCACGGTCGGCTCTCTTGTGGATCAAATCATATTTACAGGAGCGATCTCAGATTGTAATTTCAAATAAGAACGGTACCTCGGAATGGCTTGAAACCAATCTGGCAGTTCCACAGGGATCTGTCCTGGGACCCCTACTATTCAGTTTTTATGTTAATGACCTACAGAGTATACTTGACGATAGTACAATTAAACATCTTTTTTACGCGGACGACCTTCAGATTTATCTACATACCAGCAAAGATAATTTTCAGGAAGGCGTGGCTCGATTGGCTGAAGCGGCGCGGCTGGTCTCTGACTGGGCGGGGAGCTCCGACCTGCGAGTCAACTCCGGCAAAACTAAGTCTGTTATTTTTGGTTCTACGAGAAATGTTAATAATATTAAGTCGTGGAAACTGCCTGGGGTTCCGTTGCCAGACGGAGTGATCGTCCCTTTCGGTGAAACTGTCGTGAGTCTTGGTGTTGTTTTAGACATTAAACTTACTTAGAAACCGCAGGTGGATGCCATTACGAAAAAAGTCAACAAATCCTTGTATAGCTCTATAGCATTTTCGAGGTTAGAAGGGATGAACATATTAGTCCCTACCGGAGGCGTCTAGAATGACTACGCACCGATTCGAGAAGGCTCTACTTTGAGGCCATTCTATTATACAAGGTGATTCGAATCGGTGAACCTGGGTATTTGGCCTCATTCTTCGTTAAATACAAGCCGAGACCCTCCGGTAGAGGAGTTCCTCCGGAACTAAGCATACCTACAGTGAACACCGAGACCGGGGCTAGAGCCTTCCAGGTTCAGGGTGTTCGTTTCTGGAACTCTCTTCCTTCTGCCCTGCGAAACCTACCATCCCTCGCCTCCTTCAAAGGGGCACTGCGGCGACATCTGCTGGCCATCGAATCGTAATGACTCTGAGCCCTCTGGCGCTTCGTTTTCAATCTAGTCTGACTCGACCTATAGGCCGTAATAATTTATCAGTATTATGTACTCACTAAAGGTGCAATGCAGATAGGTCTATGACCAAACCTCACGTGTACAGCGTAAAGTTTGTAAGGTTTAATTGTGATAATTTATACTGTGATATTTAACATGACTAAATGTGATCCTCTTTGTTTTGTGTGATGGTATTTTTACCAAATAATTATCTTAAAATGTGTAGGACAAACAATTTTACCTTCTAAAACGCTGTAATTATATTTTTATATTTTCTCTTTTTTTATTTATTTATTTATTTATTTTTCATTTATTTAATCCAAAATATTACAGAGTATAACTATTACAGTTATACTCAGAAATCTTGCAGAGGTAAACAGGTTACCTGTTCGCAAGCCCTGGCATTACATACTAAAAACATACAAATATAAAAAACGCTTAAAACTAGTAAAAAATAAACTTTCTATCTTATTCTAAATTTCTTTCTTGGCAATACCTCTGGTTGACTGCTTACCTATTTTTGAATTTGCACCCCTCGACTACTCTCTAGTACTTAAAACTGCTACTGAATATCTTGGAAAAGCTATAGGGCGCAGCAGTGATGATTTACCACTACACTACTTCAAGGATGTCCTTGTCTATGTCATGAAAACGATGACTGACATTTATAACGATTCTCTGCACTCGGGAGTAGTCTTCGGCTGTGTGCAAAATCTCATGCGAATCGATGTGAACTCCTTGCCTCAGATCGTCATTGATGGCACACCTATTCCATTTACCAAATCAGTAAAAGATTTAGGAGTTCATCATGTAACATGGAACAGTCATATCTTATCCATCTGCTCTCGGGTCCATGCAGTGCTGAATCGTCTACGATTTAGGACATACTACTTATCTAGTAGCCTAAAAAAACAACTAGTTGCAGCATTAATCTCCCCACATTTAGATTATGCGTATAATGTGCTCTGTGATTTCTCAGGATACTTAGACCTCAAACTGATGCGTCTTTTTAATACACTAGTCCGATTTATATTTCGTTTACCACGCGACGCCAGGTTATCACCGTATATTGCTAAGCTGGGGTGGCTTCCACCGGATAAGCGTAGAAGGTATTTTTTGGCTGTAACAACATACCAGATTTTAAAAACTTTAAAGCCTTCTTATCTCACCCCATTTCTACCACCATTAAGCAATGATATCCGATGATCCGAGAGGAATCACTCCTCGGCATTCAATATACCGACCGCCACTACTACGACTTATTTTAGGGGGTTCAGTATTCAGGCGATGACTCTATTCTATAAAGTTGCCATATTTGACTATCTCTTAAGTAACTAATTAGATCGAGCTTTAAACTGTTAACTAGTGTTTAACATTAGCGAGTAATCAACTGTTATCTAATGATTAGCACTTCGATAAACTGTGATCAATACCGCTTTAAATAGCCCTAAGCACTTCGTTGTAACTACGTTAGTATTTCAGGCTTTTATCATAATTTGTTATATCATACGCAACATTGTTTTCCTATTGAAAACATGGTAAATACACCTATATTTATATATTGATCTCTACTTTCTACCTTCATGCGTAAATTGTTTATTATATTATAAAGTTTATTATATTGTATCATTTATCATTATTATATTGTTTATTTATTGTATCATTTAATAAATAAATAAGTTTTCAATCAATCAATCAATCTCTCTCTCTCCGTTTCTCTCTCTCTCTCTCTCTCTCTCTCTCTCTCT
>QLSS01000072.1:239064-256337 GCA_024372645.1 Trichomalopsis sarcophagae
GAGAGAGAGAGAGAGAGAGAGAGAGAGAGAGAGAGAGAGAGAGAGAGCATGATCTTTGACTCTCGACTGCTCTAAGCGTGAACTTGATATTTTTAGTATCTACTCGGCGGTAAGAGTCTTTGCAGTCGATACCTATAAGCGGAAAAAATGGATCAGTGTGACAAAACAACGGTTCAGAGTAATCTCAAATGTAATTAACACATAGATTCTCGGAACCGTATACTTGATACTGCTTGTGTGAGAATCGCTATGGTCATCGCTTGCACAGGAAGTCGAATGCTATTAAATGTGATAGAGCATTGATTTTAGCCGACTTGTATCGTGCGAGAATCGTCAACGGTATCAATATTTCAGATTGTTATGCATCTTGGACCCGTGAAAGCGTAGGTAATATAATACCTATGAATCAGTCGATCCTCTTACGGTTTAAGTGACATTCGACGAAATTTTGATACTCGCGAATGATAAAGCAGAGGCAAAACTTATCGCAGGATGTTATTTTTTGCGTTTTATACTGTTGCGCGAGTCCACACATTCCTCCACTAGCAAGACGTTTTTTATACTATATAAACCCTACGTTGACCTCAGGAGCTCAGTAGTCATGAGAATAGTTGCATTAAATCAAGAGCTTGCAAGCATGTATAATGTAGCCGAGGAGTCTTTACGCACTGTAGTGCTTCGCATCGCGGGCAATCTTCAAGCAAATAGTGTTGTTAGACGCAGGTGTACAAGAAGCTGGTTTCTACGTGTGAAACGCATGGTTGCGTGTCAATTATGCCGCTAGTTTACACGCCTTTTACGATGCTGCTGGCCACGGAAAATTGCACAGCTTCATAGACTCATTTTAAAAAAATGCAATTCAGCTGTGCGATGCGCAGCAGAATTTTGTATGCAACACAATTTTGCGCATTTACCTGTGTTGAAGCGGCTAATGACAGCATTCGCGGAGAATAATGGTGAGTACATTTTTATTGATTGCAATTTTTCTGCACTATATCGCGTTGTCATTAATAAAAATCAAACAGCGCTTGGCAACGAGGTAAACGGTGCCACAGCTGATAGTGTCGTCTGCTCCTGCTACAAGCTCTGTTTCATTCACTCACACGCGCGCGCATACACACATTCGTAAAGCTGTGATCGAATAAAAGCAGAGAATCGCGAAATATACGAATATGTAACACAACACCCTCTTATTGAACGTTGAATCCGCGCGATGCTTTTTTGGAGGTAGAACGGAGAATATAGTTACTGAGTATGCGATCGGAAATAACGAAAAAATTCAATATACAGATATATGCTCTCGTTATCCGTACGTGTGTAAAAGAGATCGATTTCCCGTAGGACATCCGCGAATTTTAATTGGTGAAGACTGCAACGAATTAACGCAGGGGGATAACAATAATCTCAACAATATTGAAGGATTAGTTAAATGTAGTATCTTACCACCGCGCGACCTGCACATTCCACTCTTACCAATTAAAATGCACGGACGTCCTCTTTTTGCTCTTTGCCGCTCATGCTGCGAAGAAATGCAGCAGTGTGACAGCAATCATGAAGACCCAAAAATGCGTGAATTCACGGGCACCTGGGTTGCGTAAAGCTGTTGAATTCGGTTACAGTAATACGAAAATTTATATTATTTGGCAATATGAGATGACACAATATAATCGAATTGATGGTAGCGGAGGTCTTTTTGCCGAATACATAAATACTTTCTTAAAAATCAAGCACGAGGCTAGCGGATGGCCCTCATGGTGTACTGACGAAGCAACTAAATTACAATACATTGAACAGTATAGACTCGATGAGGGTATAACTTTGGATAAAAATAATATCGAAAAAAATTCAGGGTTACAAGCTGTTGCTAAGCTCTGCTTGAATTCATTTTGGGGTAAGTTTAGAGCACGATTAGAACTATATAATTACTTGAGAAGGTTGAGTTATAGTGTTCTTTATTATGACACAGATTCTTGTATATTTGTTTCGCATGACGATGCTCCGGATGAGTATAAACCTTTTATTGGCTCTAAACTAGGTGATATGACAGATGAACTTTGTGGTTATGCTGAGAATACGTATATAAGTAATTTTGTTTCGAGAGGACCAAAGTTTTACGCTTACAGTGTAGTTAATGTCAAATAATAAATGAAATAAGTAATTCTGATTTTTTTCAGAATTTTTGACGCAAATTTTAAAAATTTTCACGTCATGTTTAAAATTTGCCCAGTGCTGCCACTACAAAATTTGACGAAAAAAAATCGCGTCCGAGATACGGCGTTTCCGAAGCTGCGGCTCAGATACGGCGTTTCCGAAGCCTCGGCTGAGATACGGCGATCCCGAAGCCACCGCCGGGATACGGCGTTCTCGAAGCCGCGGCTGAGATACGGCGATCCCGAAGCCACCGCCGGGATAAGGCGTTCTCGAAGCCGCTGCTGAGATACGGTGATCTTCCAATCAGCCGTCGATATGCTCCACTACAGACGCTCTCTATCTCTCCCTTTCTTTCCTCGACACTTTTCTCTTAGCGCGCGTGCACAGTAAACATAATCTCTACATTAGTAAAACTTTTGAAGTGAACATTGTGTTATTAAATTGTGTTAGTAAACAGATAGTTATTTTGATTTTTCAATTACCGAGTGTGATATTTACGTGTATATTGATAATCATATTATTGTGTTAAATACCAGCCAGTCAACTTAAACTGTTAAATAATGATAAATATTGTACATAAAATATTGTCACGTGTGGATACACGTCACCGGTGTCTAATTACTATAAGAGAGCGAGTAGAAGAGTGCAATGCGGTGGCGGCCGTGGCGCGACGACAGAGTGTCTGCCTTGCAAGCCAGAGGATCTCGGTTCAAGCCCGGGGTCCGTCACTTTTTCGTTGCACTCTTCACTCGTAACAATATATATTTTACATTCAAAAGGAAACTAAATTACGTTTTACTTATTCCTGATCCATTTATAAATTATTAGATTAACAAAAAATATAACTATAAAATTATTATTGCCATCATGCGTTAAACAAGTTCTATATTTGATAGTTTCTATAAATATCATATGAAGTTATCACTTCTATCGGGCGTCCCGTAACGCACACGTTTTTTTTTCCCTTATTTTTCCATTTAAAAGATCCCTAACAAATTTTTATATCCTCAGTTTAGCTTCTGTCTTCGAAGAGAACGATTCTTATGGAAATTTAGCTCATTTTAACGCATAATTCAGCTTACTAGCGGTGTTATTTAGCTTATTGGAGACGAATATCAGCTTAAACATCGGTAATAACAGCTTGCGATTCAGCACACGTAAAATTAGCTTATTTTTGCGTGTGCCGCGCCGCGCCGCCGACGACCGTCCGCGTGCCATATGCTTATTTTGAGATAAATCTCTCGTGTGTGAGTGTGTGCGTGTGTGTGGGCGTGTGTGTGTGAAAAGGTTTCTTCGACATCTTCCACTCATGTGCAGTGTAACTTTTGATCGGATATTACTCTATTATGCCGAGTGACAGTCTACGTATGAGACAGACTTTGTTCCAGGAGGCATAAGTACTAGGGAGAGTAGAAAAAAAATTGTTGAATTTCACGAGGGATTACCTCAGCCTTCAGATTATTCTCAAGACAATGAAAAGAAAAAATTATTAATTATCGATGATTTAATGAGAGAATCTTCGAATAACATTATTCTCGATTTATTTACAAAGGGAAGTCATCATAAGAATTTAAGTGTAATTTTTATTACACAAAATCTTTTTCACAAAGGAGCTGGTCAACGCGATATCTCATTAAATGCAAATTACCGCGTTATTTTTAAAAATCCACGTGATCGTTCGGAAATACAATATCTAGCGCGCCAAGTCTATCCCGTAGACACAAAATTTTTACAAGAAGCTTATCTCGATAGTACGTCAACTGCTCATGGCTATCTTTTGTTGGATTTAAAACAGTCGACCGAGGATGAATTTCGTTTCCGTACCTCTATTTTTTTCCGATGATAAATTGAGTTACGCATATGTACCGAAGAAGAATAAGAAATTCCGATAAAAGTAGAGGATTCTATGATTAAAGCTTCAGTCTGATTGAAACAATGGCAGGGAGAGGAGCGTCTGCAAGAACCAATAGTCGTAGATGGCGTAGAAGACAGCGTGGAGGTGGTGGTGGTGGTGGTGGTGCTGCTGCTGCTACTGAAGAAGAAGAAGAAGATACAAGGTGTGGATGCCTACCAAAGCATTTTACAAAAAAGTGTGTTGCAGTATTGAATGCTCTTTGTCATATAGATAGTCAACAGCGCTTAGCACTGTTACATGTAGCTGATAAAAAACTCATTAAAAGCATATGCAAGTGCGTGTTTTGAGAAAATTATTAAATAAATCCAGTAGTAATAACAGTGAAAAAGAGTGGAAAAAAAGAAACGCGTCCTTATTCAAAACGGTGGTGCTTTTTTACCAATGTTACTTGCACCAATTATAGGTGCACTTGTATCAAAAATATTTGGAGTCTCTGGAAATTAAAATATGGAGCACGCTCGTAAAATGGTCATTGTACTAGAGGAATCATACGAGAGAGTAACGAAGCAACAGCATCAACAACAACAACAACATATAGTAAAAGAGTCTAGTAATGCTTTAGAGTCAACGATACAGACAAAGGGTGATAATTTAAGTCGTCTCGATGCTGAGATGCACGATATACTTATTTCAAAAAGTATCACCGATGAACGTGAAAAATGTTAAAAATATTTACAAATTTTAAGAAGATATCTTCATTTTAAAAATTTGGAACGTCAGGAACTTTTATCAGATGCAAATATACTTGATGTAGAGCATGAAAGTGAAGATATATCGAGTCCTTTGCCCGATGAAGCGATATTTGCAAGCATTTCCAAGGGTTATGTGAGAAAAGCACGTTTATTGCTTCAATATTGGAAATCAGAATCGCATCGTATTAAATGGGATAATTCAGGTACACTTAGCATAGATGATAAAGATATACCACACTCAAATATTATAGATTTACTAGAAGACGTGGTACGGAGTAGACCTGTTGAAGAACCTGTAGGAAGATTTCAATTAGCTAATTTTATATCAACAACTGATACTCCATCCAAATTAATAAGTAATCCAGAGGTGATAAAAATTAGTGAAAGTTTGAAACGTGCATTGCAATGCCCCACACACGATTCGCGGCTTAAATGTAAAAAGCAATATAGCGAAATTCTAAAGTCACTCGACTATCCTTACAGAAACACATGATGCTCTGCTACCCCGCTCTGGTACATACACAACACCGCAGAGTAGCCAGCAGCGGTGGGAGAGGAGCAAAACAAGTATTACGCAAGAGGAATAAGCGCGGCAGCGGCGTATCCCTCACCAACAATACACATACGCGCAAAGCAAAAGAGCGAGCGGTGACGCGGCAGCGGCGAAGCGTGCGCAGCTTTGCTCGCCAATTTTAATATAAGTGACGAATTCGAAAAAGTGCGCAAAATTTCGGCGGCTTGATCCGCGCTCTCTCCGAAGCATATACAAGGACCTGCGTGGCTTAGTACAAGGACTAGCTCCACCGCAATTTACGCGGACTAGTCTCCACTCAATTGCACTTAAACATTGAGTAGAAATATTTATACATACTCTTTAAAATTAAAACAAAAGATAAGATAACGCAATTTAAGCGTATCTTATAAAAATTAACAAAATATGCAAAATTCTGCATACTCAATGTAAAAACAGATAACGCAATTTAGGCGTATCTAAACGTAAAATAGAGAATAACGCAATTTACGCGTATCACCTGGAATCACAAAAAAGTTACAAATTCGTATGTTTACTTGTAAAAAAAGAGTACCGCAATTTACGTAGTAATCTCTCTTTTAATTCATTCAGTTAAATATATTTTGTTTATTAACTAAAAAAAAAAAATAACAAGATCTCATTATTTTAGTATATAATCCCCCTACCTGGTATTCCGGACCTGACCTAAAATTAAATTATTAGTTTTTAATCAATTTTTTCTCTTTCTCTTGACCTGCTGTCGGAACTACGACCCGGGTCAGCAAATGCTCATAGCTCCTTTAGTAATAAAACAAATCAAATATTTTGTACAGGACCATAAAAGAGCCGTGACCGTTTCAGCATTAAACAAATTTCCTTCAACCAAGAGAAATAATTCCGAGAGCGTTCAGACTTTGGAACAACGTACTAGACTCGCGGCTGCACAACGCACGTTTGAATAAGAAAATCAATACTTTGACACTAGACAGGAGACTGGATACGTTGATGCGCGTAATCTGTTACGAATCAATGACAAAAATAAGAAGAAGAAAAGCGAGGTTAATGAGTGGTTAAGTAATCAAGATGCATACACACTACACAAACCTATTAGACGAAAATTTCCTAGATTGATGTACAATGTCACTAATAAGGATGATTGTTGGGAAATGGATTTGTGTGACATGCAATCTCTCAAAACGTATAAAGATAATTTTGCGTATTTACTTGTAGTTATAGATGTTCTCAGTAAATATGCTTAGGTCGAGCCTTTACGTGACAAAAGTACAAAAAGTGTTGAAGCTGCTTTCGACAAAATCTTAAAAAGAGCCGATGGGCGACGCCCAATTCTTATACAAACAAATCGAGGCAAAGAGTTTGTCGGATCAGATTTTCAAAATTATTTAAAACAACACAAGATTAATTTTCGAGTGGCACGTAATCCCGATGTTAAAGCAGCCGTCTTCGAGCGTCTAAATCGCACGCTCAAAGAACGTATGGTCAGATATTTTACTCACAAAAATACTCATAGGTACATCGATGTTATTGAAAATATCGTTTACGCGTATAATCACACTATACATAGTGGTACTAAAATGGTTCCGGCAGTTGTAAATATTCGTAATGCAGTTGTGGCAAGAAAAAATTTAGAAAAAAGAGCTCTTAGTCAGAGAAAAAAGTATCAGTCGGTTGAAAGGCACCTTCGATAAAGGTTACGAAAAGAATTACAGTGAAGAGATCTTTAAGATTACCCGTGTCTCACGTCGTCAAAATCTCTTCACCTATGAATTGACTGATTTAGAAGGTGAAATAATCGACGGATTTTTTTATCCCGAAGAACTAGCTGGAGTTGGCGATGATTGTTTGTCACAAAATAAGGAATTTAAAGTGGAACGTGTGATTAAGAGTAGAGGAGTGGTGTTAAAAAACAAGTTTTTGTAAAGTGGCTTGGCTATCCACTTTAAACATGGCTGAGGACGAATTTTATTTGATATTACCGAGTAATAGTAGTATGAAATATTTTTCTGAAAATACAACATCTTGCTTTACCACACACTTATCGCACGAAGTACGTCTGCATGGTAAGTGGAGTGTTCCTCTCACGGAAATCAGCATACCATGCACGATGATGCATATTCAGAAACACGAATGTAATATAAAGTTTGTTAACGGTCGTAGAATAGCAATTGCAAGGAAGAGAGACACTGAATATTTTAACGGATTGGACAAACGACAAACACAACGATGGCATATTTCCACTAGGTGTTTACGAGAATCTCAACAATCTCACAGAAGCTATAAACAATATACCTGAATCTCACTTACGTATTGAACAGGCAAAGAAAAAAAGTGGTTATTACAATTTACATAAAAAGTGTGAATGTAAGGAAACTCATTTTTTCAGCTTGAACGAAAAGGTCAAACGTATATTTGGCTTTGAGAATGAAAAAGATAGAAATCAGGAATTATACCCATGATTCCATCTGTAGAGTCGAAAAAAAATGCAACATTGGTAGGAAACAAACCTGGTTGTTTGGCAAGAGCGATAGCTGATCAATTTTTCGTTTACTCAGATATTTGTATTCCGTACACAGTCGGTGACGTTCAAGCATCTCTTTTGAGCATAGTAACACTAATTCAAAATATAAATTTAGTGCGAGAGTGGTCAAACAATTTGCACCGGGAATTTATCTACCTTTGTTAAATAACACATTTCAGAATATAATAACGGGACGTTGACCGTTACACTACATTTCAAGCGCATTCTCTGAGAAAAAAATGGCATACTACGCAGAATACTATGCCGATCAAATCGGTGGTGGTGATGGTGGAGGAGGAGGAGGAGGAGTACGTCGAGTGTTTGCAGGTTCAACTTATCAGCGAGGTCATGGTGGAATCTGCAGCTTTTTAAGTGGATTATTTCAAAGAGTTTTACCTTACATTACGAGTGGTGCTAAAGCCGTTGGAAAAGAAGCTATCAGAGCAGGAATTCATGTACTAGATGATGTGGGGAATCACGGAATCAATTTTAAACAAGCTGTAAATATGCGCATGCGTGAGTCCGGTAAAAATCTTAAGCATAAAGCCGCTGATAAAATTGCCGCTATGATGAAGGGATCAGGATATAAGATACGCGCTAAAAAGCGGAAGCGTCAATCGTCTAATAACAGTTCAGCTGTATGCATCAGCAGTAAAAGTGACCGTATAAAGAAGAAGAAGAAGAAGAAGAGCCGTGTCAGTGTTCGCAAATCTACGAAAAAGAAAGCGGGTAAGAATAAGCCAAGGAAGAAGAGAAAACAACGCAGTGGGAGCGATATTTTTGGATCTACATAGACATTATTTAATATGGCTTTTCTACACTCAAAATCATGCGAATGCATGAAATCAGAATTAGATTTATTTACATTACCACCTACACAGACTTCGGTGGTAAGCTCTCAATTTATACATTATAAACCAGTTTCTTTGCTAACAGACGATGGACCGTTAGAATTCATCGTTCCAGCTGGTAGTGATTATCTCGATCTTGCACACACAATGCTAAGCATTCGTATGCAGATAGAGCCAAATTTTGAAATAACAAAAGCAGCTAAAGCTACAGAGTATCCGAAGGTAGCAGCAATAAATAACACGTTACATTCACTATTTAACCAAATAGACGTTTTCTTTAATCCAAAATTGGTTTCACCACCAAAGAATGCTTATCCTTACCGAGCTTACATCGAAACACTTAAATTATTCAAAGAGCAGTATGGAATCACATCTCACGAGTGGACTCTGGTATGCGGATACCCCTGGAAAATGGGCATCGCCTCCCAATATCAAGCGTACTTATGTAAATGCAAATATTGGTCAGTGTAACCGTCAGTATTTTACCCAGAATGGTAAAACTGTCGATTTACTCCGTCATTTGCATTGCGATGTTTTTAATCAAAATAAGTTTCTGTTAAATGGTGTTGAACTGCGATTACGATTGGTTAGAAGTAAAGATGCTTTTTGATTGATGGATTTTACAGATGACGATAAATTTACTATACGCATTAAGGAAGCTTCACTGATTGTGCATCGAGTTAAAATAAGTCCAGGTGTTATACTAGCTCATTCTAATGCACTTACGAAAGCTACTGCTAAATACCCAATCAATCGTGTGGAGGTGAAGGTATTTACAATGCATAGAGGTATTTTTGGCGATACACTGGACAACGTTATTCTCGGTCAAATACCCAAAAGAATAATCATTGGATTTGTGAATAACAAGGCATTCAATGGAAATAGAAAGTTTCATCCATTTAATTTCTAACATTTTAATATAAACTATATTTCTCTTTATGTGGATGGTGTCCAGATTCCCAGCAAACCATTGCAGTCTCGATTTACGGGTGAAAGTCAATTATTTATCGACTCGTTTCTTACACTATATTCTGGGACTGGAATTCATTTTCTAAACGAAGCATTAATTATCTCACGATCGGACTACGATGAAGGGTATACATTATTTGCTTTTGATCTAACGCCTGATTTATCACCAAATTCAGTTTCTCATTGGAATTTAATCAAGCACGGCAGTGTTCGTGTAGAGGTAAAATTTGGAAGAGCACTTGAATCTACAATCAATTGTATAATTTACGCCGAATACGACAATGTCTTGGAAATAGATTCAAGTAGACAAGTAATAACGGATTTGAATGCATAATACCGTCAAAGCGATGGAAAAGTAAGAGGAGAAGGTGGAGAATAGGGAGAGGGAAAGGAGCAACAGCAGCGCCTCTATGCTACAAATGAGCAAAAAAGCTGAAAGTCATACTCTCAGTGACGTTTGAGAAGTGAGCGAGTTTGGATCGACTGTGTGAATTTTTTATAGTGGAGGATGTAGTCGATCATTGCTGAAATAATAATAATAATAATATAATGAATACACAAGAATTACTAAAAGCTCTTGACCCGTTAACCGTCAAGACAGTTGGCGTGTATGCTGCGGATAGAATTCCAAACGTTTTAGAATACGCCGTGGCCATCATAGCTAATACAGATGATCACACGAAGAAAGGAACACATTGGCTTGCTATCTACATAGACTCAAACGGTTATGGAACATACTTTGACAGTTACGGACTACCATCAATGTCCCAACATCATCTTAAACGACTCAAAAGAAATTGCAAGCGGTATCAGTGGAATACAAAAAAGTTGCAAAGCTTTGATTCACAGGTGTATGGCCAGTATTGTATTATGTTCCTTTACCATATGGTTAGGCTACCTAACTTACGCACGTTTTGTCATAAGTTCTCGCGAGATTCACGAAAAAATGACGCCGTAGTTGTAAGCTCGAAAGATGTTTGTAATCAAACATGTATTTCGAGAATGTATGTAAAGTAATAATAATAATAATTGTCAGATATCATGTAGTAAAAAATATGAATAAAGTGTAATCTTTCATAATATAAAAAATGTTTTCATTTATAGAGCCTTACTCATTCTTTTAATTCCATACTGTAGTACTATGTTATATCTTTTCCTGTTGCATCACACCTCGCTGTATAGTTCTAAGTACATATACATCGGCATTTATTAACGGTTATAATACTAACATCCGGTTATATTTACTGTTTAGTTTTATATTACATTTCAATCTTTATCTGTAAGAGAAGCTGATAAAACTGACGGTTGTAGTAGTAGTAGAGTAAAGATCCTGTTCTTAAAAACTCGGAGAAATGTAACCGTAGCCTTTGACGGTTAACGAATATGATACTTCCTTTGTGAACTTCTGAGAATACACGCGCAGAAAATCTCTCCCCATTGCATTCGTTCATTTTACTTTGAGGTAGTGGGGGGTAAAATGTATAAAAGAGCTTGAAGAGTGAGGAGCTCCATCAGTTCTTTCGTGAAAGCTTGAGAGATCGTTTGCTAAGTGTAACTCTGTATATTGTGCCTCTTGTTTCTCGTACCATGGCCCAATCAAGTGTCAGTGCTCCATCTCGGGTGCAGAACGTTCTGCCAAATATGCTGCTCTCCACGTCCTACGCCATTAATAAGTCAAACTCGAAACGCGTTACTCTTGGCTTAGAAAGTTACCAGGGAAGCTATCGACCAGTTGGTGAAACTCTCAACGTCTACAACATGTTTCAAATCCGTTAAATTTGATGCATCTGGCTGGAAGGTGTTCAAGAATTACTTTGATCTTATAAATTGCTATTTCCAAGATGCGCACGGATTCCAAAATGAATACGCTCGACCAACGAAGGTGTACATGGAAAATCCTAATCTGATCTTTACTTCTTCATATAATACCAAATCCATATTGATAGAAGAAAGACCTGTCGGAACATCCATCTTTCCAAATCTTTTGATTGGCGAAGAAAACGATTATGTACTGCATACAGTTAGTGTTCCCCATTTCAATGACTACACTGCTGCTGCTGCTGCTGCTACTGAATTGTCGCGCGAGAAGCTTCTTAGGCGGAGATTCCCGCTGTTTGTTTTTTCATGTGTTCGAGGAGATGTGGAAAAAGGTGCAACAAAAAGAGACGTCGATTGAGCGGAACAATATTATGTTTTAATGGCTCAAATTTAAGAGGGGAAAGCCTCGTGGCATAAAACCCCTCTCGATGAAATATACAAGCTGCGGATCACAAAGAAATATGTGTTTCGTGTGCGTGTGTGTATGTGTGTGTAATCGTGTATCGTGCTAGCGATTTCGAGTCGTGTGCAACAAAACTGTGGCCTGAAAGCCACAGAAAGTCGATCGATTCGCGCGTGAACGCGATGTTCAAACCGAACGCGACCCGAACACGTTTTCCCTTCACCAAACGTAGAATAGAAAGAGACAGGGTAGAACACACCAAAGATAGAGAGACAGAGCACTACACCCACTACTAAACGGCGCGTTGACTATCGGCGAGTTGACGAGCGTATGGATTCGTGTCGTTATCAAATCAAGAAGTTACATAGGAGCGTGCCTGGCGATGTCGTTCGCTTAGCTGCTCGGTAGCTACTGAATTTTAAGCGCCATGTTCGCGCCAGCAAGCGCGCGACACGAGGCCAGCGGCGCCGCTAGCGCCAACGGCGAGTCTCTATGAGACTTGCTCTCCGTCAAGCACCGAGAGGTGTCGCCACGTGCTCTACGTCGGTTCTCACGGGCTCGTTCGACACCGTCTCTTGTTGGTGGAATTGAACCCGGAGTTCGACGGAACAGCTACTGTTACGGATGGTGAGAATCTACGTCATCAACCACCACGAGCAAAGAAACTAAAAACAGCTTATAATCAACCATCGATATGCATGCAGCAAGTCACTTTTGACGGGTTAAAAATTGTCTCACAGTGTATTGACGAACGTATGAGTAAACTTGAAGAGTGTGTTGATAAAGTGAATGAAATTGTTGCTCATATTAAGAAGTTTATAATTGACTGTATTAAAAAGATTGTATTGATAAAGACCCTAATTCTATACTAATGACGTGTGAGATGTTTCAACAATATTATACTTTATACACTGAAAAAATTAAAATTATATTTTACGACAAGTTTAAAGATACTATTGAGGAAATAATTTTAAATATAATCTTATGTGAAATAGCTGCTTTTCAATTGCTTGATATATATAAAGACATTTATACTGCCATAATTAAAGTATAAATATACATGCTATTTTTTGTCATTACGCTTTGTACATATGTCTTCCTATCTTGTAATAAACCAGAAAATATTAAAATATTCATTTTTTGTGACAGCATCTAAACCTCCCACCCTACTGCCTCTCCTTACGACTCTCTATAAATATCAACTGTGCATAACTATGTTCTCATTGCATCGCGTACACTTGACGGGTCATAATTGTAATATGGACAAACACAATATGGAGAATTTGAATGAGATTTGCGTAGCAATTTCATTCAAAAAAACAATGAATTTGAATACTTTGGAGCCATTACTGATGGACAATACAAATTAGATGTATCGATAAATGTAGGCGATATTTTGAATGTGAATATTAAGAAAGGAATCAAACTAGAAATTATAGGTGATATTCAAGAAAATGGTAAACATAACTTCTATATATTTTTAATATGAATAGGTTTAAATAATATGTCCACACTTGTATATATTGTACCGAGGAACAACGTTCCTCGCCACGCCGGTAATCGACGCAGGATAGAGAGTGACGAGATAGAGCGGCGTTGGCTCAAGCGGTAGCACAAGCGCCTAGAGATCTCGGTCCCGGCGTTTCCTTTTATGATTTTCTCCTCTTACGTCAAGTCTTACCCCGTTACAATATTTATATTCATAAGGTAACACATATATTTTAAAAGTAAAAAATGAAGAACATTACAAAATCATAATGATGACACAATGGACTTAGAATCTTATTTCGGGCACAGAAATATTTCTTATTGAAGTACGAATGTCATTATTGTTAAATTATATAAATTTCTATTTATTTTATTTAAACTAACTTGAAATTAAGTTTGCATTTTTACAGACTGAAAAACAAGAAACAGATGAAATTCTTTTTCTCACATGACTTTCTCTTACATTTCGGATGAAAGGAAGCTCTTTGAAACTATATTTTCATCATTATCAAGTCTTCATCTTTTTCGTGGTCCCACTATTCGTCAGAGCAAGAGATTATAAGAAAGCTTTTGAGCTTTACAAGACCAAAAATCTTTTACTTATCGTGTTTCTAAATATATTATTTTTATGATTACCATCGAATGTACATTATTACAACTTAATAAATTTTTTGATTTGATTACACAAGATAGTTGATTTTTATTTCAGTTTTTATTACGAATATTTTTGTTCGCTCTTCCTATAAAATGCTTCACTTCTTATAATCGGCAATAATCGGAAGATGCCAAAGTCATTGAGAAATTCTGGAAATATAGGAAAAGGAATTAGGTCATGGAATATTTTGCGATATAATAATAACTTATTGTATGAATATTTTCATGAGTTATAGTGTAAATAACTCTTGAAAAAGGAAATGTTTTTAAAAAGTAAGACATACAAATAAAAGCGGGCGCGCACGAGTTGTTACTTCGTTACCTATCAGTAAACTCACGAACAATTTTTTATAAGTGTATACAAAAGTGTATCAAGAATAATTTATTTAATGCTTACTATTACTATTGTTTCATAGTTATATTATTATTTTCCTTTGAGAATTTTATAAGGATGGAACCTCATTTAAATATAATTGAAGATGATGAACAATCAAATTACGATCAAAAATTTTAGATGAATATATAAAATTTGAGCAAGAATTCGATGAATATTTACTTAATTTACATCAATCCATGTTACAAGAGTTATAAGAACGAAAAATTAAACAGTTATATAACAAGATAGAGTTAAATAGGAAAAGTAATAATAAGTCTGAACGATTACCAAATGTTATAATAAATAACCATCAAAATTTTATGAAATATTTTATTTCTGTGGCTAATATAATACATTATATATTGATATCTAATCAATAAAATCTTGAAAAAATGAAAATAAAGTTTATTATTTGAGCGCGTATACAGCCCATCTATACGCTTTTATGCTTTACGTATATATAAAAATCAAAATCTTCACTACGACGAACGTGGGAGTTAGCGAGCGAAGCAAGCAGGGAGGGTACTCTCTTAGTTTCTTTTAAATAAACAAAATGTATTCTATCAGTTGTCTTTCAAGATAAGATATAGCGTAAATTGCAAGTATTCGTGGTCGGGGAGCCGCAGGATAGGCGTCCTGTCCCGACAGGGTAAAGGACTCGAGGTGGCAGTAGTTGCCCGCATACTGGGCAGAGGAGTTTATCTCTCGATTTGTGAGTTGCAAGTGCACAACTCGGGTATTGACCTGCAGAGTCATGAGGGATTAGATGGATCCCTCCGCTCGTTCGAGCGACAGGATGACTTTCCCACTTAATGTTACCAGAGATCGGTAGGGCATCGAATGTAAACGCGTGCATTCTTCGGTCGCGTTGGCCGAGCGTATCTTGTCCCCGCGCCCCACGGGGGTCCGTGTGGGGAAGCTCAATGCATAGCCCACACGTAAAACACTTGGATCAATGTATCGTAGAGCTGCTGGTGTTGCTCTCAGCTGTTTGCTGTAGTGCGGAGTTATTCAAGCTGTGAATGGGGGTGAGCGAGATACTCACGTAAAATCTAAAAGGATATTCGGTAACTTTTAGTTTTTATTTTTCATAATTTCTTGCGGAGCTTGTACGGGGTGTTACAAGCCTACCAATAAAAATTTTATGATACCAATTATAATTTTGAATACCATTTTTTGTACAAGGACTCTATTAAAATCGATTATAATCAACTGGAGTCAATAGATTTTAATACGGAAAACAACAATTGAAGTAGATAGTTAATACCAAACGTTGATTTCTATTAACTTTACAGGCCCTTTTTTGTATAGAATTTTATCGATTCATATGGATTCGTATTGATTCTATCTATTTTAATCGATTTCTTATGCAAAAAATGGGATTCAGATATAGCTTAGAATTCAATTAATAATTTAATTGATCTCTATAGACTATTTTTAACAAGGTAGGTTAAATATTAGACAACCTCTGTAAATTAACTGTAGATTGCATATAAAAAATCGAGTAAAATTTTAAAATGTTGTTGAATTCAATTATATAGTCATCATTTAATTAACTTTTATAATAAGAATAATCTCCATTTTTTTTTTTTTTTTTTTTTTTTTAAATAAGTACATCCATAATATCATAAATATAGCATAAACTTTCGTACAACAGTAAATTATCTATTTTTCATTTTAATTTTCATCAGGTATTCCTGCACTGATTAATTGGTTTAAGTAATTTGCATCATAAATTTTTTAACGTCTTTTTCTCTCTTTATATATCACAAATGCTTAAAACAGTATTTTTACTTTATTCTTTAGTGTGATATGACCGTGAAGTTGGCTGCACAAGCTATTATGTGTTATGTAGTTAAGTATCGCTTTTCCACAGATTTCCATAAGCTGCGCCGAGTAATATGTTTACATTGCTTGAATTGAAGGTCATGTTTTTGAACAGCTGCTGCACTGTCGCTGCACAAACTTTTTAAGCGTTCGTGGTCACTGATGACGGGGCCCAGGAAGTGAATTTTGTGACTTTCCGTGCATACATGCAAATATCGTTTCGCGGTAGCTGATCACGCTCGGTGTCTAGGTGCCAAGGGTCTTCCATGAGGAGGCTGTCGAAATATCACGTATCAATATCGGCCATGAATGCGGTCTAGAGTGACCGATAACAAAGTTAGGCAACACGCACCATACTTCATAGTGATAAATGTATAAATCAGATATGATTACTGTCCAGGTACATGCGGTCGACAATAATCGCGATTGAGGAAGGGCTTTTTGTAGCTTTCATTATCTGAGTGTAAGAACTAATTCTAGACACCAAAAGCTATAGAGCATATAACCAAGTCCCTGTCATCGGCGATCTTGTACACCTGGATATAATACATGAGAGATATCGATATTATTGTAATAAAAATCCCAGTACGCATTACCTAAACCCCATCATTATGTATTTTATTTTTAGAACAAGTATTAGTTACTTCAATAAGTTTGCTCAAAAAGACATGAAATCTCTAAAAAAACTTACCCAAAGTAAAATGAATAGGCGCGTTTGATGTTTTGCGTATTATCACGCATGTCAATAATTTTGTTTACCGTGAAATTACAGATTAAAAAAAAACAACTGAGACTATTTATAATACAGAAAACAAAAAATCATTATGTGCTATTAATGGGTGAGTCGAATGAACTGGTAATTTAAACTTACGTAATATATTGATCAATTACGAATAACTCTCAACACAACTATTACATTTTGTTCATAATACATTCTTTTACACTTAGAATATTTTCTATTATTATAACAAGAATTTTGTAAGTTTATATACACAAACTGATATTTTTTTCTTAAGTGTTCAATTAATAATTCTGGTTAAATATTCGCGCTCTTTTGTGCTTGAAGCACGTAGTGGCTACGA
>QLSS01000072.1:256367-282888 GCA_024372645.1 Trichomalopsis sarcophagae
GTGGCTACGATTAGACGCCTACTCGCGCTACAGTAGCTCTAACGGTCCGAACTTCCTTCTTCTCGCTCAGAAAGATTCGAACTATCACGCTTGCCTCTCGTCACCGATAATTGCTCATCGCGAATAAAGACTCAGTACTTTCAAATCATACAAGTGTCTTTCAGTTATTGTCCTGCTCGCAAGCCGCTATCCGCTCCTTACCTAATTATATCAGGTTATGGGCCCAGAGCAATTCAACGGTAAACTGCATAAGTGCCCCGTTGCCGAAACCACTTGCGAGTGTGAGACGTCATAGCTGTTGGCGTCCTTTGAACCAAAGTGAGAGCACAGTGTTTCTCGGAATGACGAGCCTTACGGGCACCGGAACCGTGATAGCCATAAACTAGTTAAGTGGCAGGTCGAATTATCGATCCTAGGCTTTTGCTATGCAAGCATATCTGGAAGCTGAAGATTTGTGGGACGTAATAGAAGCAGCGACGGGCGGCCAAATATCAACAGATGCGAAGAAGCTGCGAAAGGCGCGAGGAAAAATCATCCTGGCAGTTGAAGAAAGCGTATATCCGTACCTTGAAGAAGCCAAATCGCCGAAGGAAGCCTGGGAGGCACTCGCCAGGACCTTCGACGATCCGGGAGCAAACAGTAAAGTCAACTTGTTTATGCAGCTTTCAACCACCAGGTATGATCAGTGTCAGTCCATGGAGGACTATATCGCACGCATAATAGGCACTTCGCAAAAGCTGAATGCCATCGGTTCTAAAATACCGACAGACCTCATTGGTGCTTTGATGTTGGCCGGGTTACCGGAGTCTTATAAGCCGCTGAGGATGGCCCTCACAAATTCGGGTCGAGATCTCACAGCCGATTACATAAAAACCAAACTTCTAGAAGAAGCTCAGTGCTCCAATAACGGCCGCGAAATTCAAAATCAAGCGTTCAATGCGCAGGCATAAGCGCAGACGGCGCAGTTCAACAGTGGATCCTACAGAGGGCGCGGCGATTACCGAAAAACGTCGAGAGGATCGAGGCGGAACTCCGCAAATTCCAGTAGCAACTCCCGAATCAGATGTTACAACTGCAACAAATTCGGGCATTACGCGAATAAGTGTCCAGAACCGAGACGCAAAGAGACAAATGCGTGTACGATGTCGGGAGGAGGTGACAGTAATAGCGAGGAGACTGTGTGTGCGCTTTTCGTCTCGTCATCAGCCAGACCTACTCACACAGCTCGACTCGACGTTTCCTCGACCGACTCCGAAATGTCGCTGCCGAATAACGAAGACGCACTGCTTACCGTTGGCCTGTTAAGTGCTACCAATGATCAAGAGTGGATCCTGGACTCTGGTGCTTCAGTACACATGTGCTGTTAAGGAGGTCACCTGACAAACATTCGTGCACCCAAAATTACAGCAGTCACAGCAGCCAACAAAGCAAAGATTCGAGTGCAAGCTGAAGGAGATCTCAGCGTCAACAACAGTGGATCAGTCGGCAGCAGAAAAATTGTACTCCAGAACGTACTGTATGTTCCTGGCTTAACAGCTAACCTAGTCTCTGTGAGCGCAATCACCAGGCAAGGTGGCGCAGTCTCATTTCAAGGAAAACAGTGTAAAATAATGGATTGCACTGGATCAGTCGTTTTAGAAGGTAACCTAAGCCCGAATAATATTTATAAATTGAACTTGCAGTCCAACCCGTGTGCATCCAGTAAGGCTGGCATAGCAGTCGCACTCAAGGTAGAGCAGAAAAACAGTATAGCTCTGTGGCATCGACGAATGGCTCACCTAAACATCAACTATTTGAATCAGCTGAGACATGCAGCAATTGGAGTGGAGTTCAGCGACAATCAACATCACAAATGTGAGATTTGTGTAGCAGGGAAGCTCACAAATAAGCCATTTCGAGTCACCAGCAATAGAGCATCAAGGGTACTGCAGTTGGTCCACAGCGACGTATGCCAGGTGGAGGACTTATCGTTAAACCAAGCCAGATACTTCATAACATTTCTGGATGATCACACAAGAAACTTTTTGTCTTTTTCCTCAAGCGAAAGGATGAAGTCCCAGAGGTAGTTAAGAATTTTATTCTATTTGCAGAAAACCAGACAGGCAAGAAACTCACAATCCTTAGGACAGATAATGGGCGAGAGTATGTCAACGAAAGGCTCAGATCGTTTCTCCAGAGTAAAGGCATCAAGCACGAGACCACAATACCTTATCATCCGCAGCAGAATGGTCGTGCAGAGAGAATGAACAGAATGCTACTGGAGAAGGTCAGATGCATGCTGATTGAATCATCGTTACAGCAACAAATTTTGGGCAGAAGCAGCATCAACAGCCTGCTATCTTGCCAACAGAAGCCCAAAGAAAAGTCTTGGAGGAAAGTCTCCTGAGGAGCTGTGGACAGGTCACAAGCCTGATCTAACCTCACTTAGAGTTTTTGGATGTCGAGCCAGGTCCTTTATACCAAGCAACTTTAGAAAGAAGATTGCACCTACGTCGAAGCCAGCCATTCTGTTAGGCTACTGTGAAAGTCAGAAGGGCTATCGACTGTGGAGCCATGAGGACCAGAAAGTATACACAGCAAGTAACGTTGAGTTCTTCGAGGATGACCAGCCTGGTTGTACACCTAAAAGACAAGTTTACCTACCATTGAAGGACGAAGAACCCTTAGATGAACCAGTGTCAAATGAAGAGGTACCTGAAAATAATAGACTGAAAGATGTTTTATCGCCTAAAGCAGAAGTACCACAGGCAACTGCACCTAAAAATAAAACTGCGCTGAAGCGAAATTTATCTCTAGATAGAACCATTAGTGATGAACCTGTAAATAAAATTTTAAAGAATAACTTACCTGTAAAATTAGATGTAAGAAGAGAAGAGACTCAAGACTGCGTTGAGAAGAACCAAGTCAAGATGGGCAAAGGAACCAAGTCAGCTGTTACGCTAAATCCTCCTAAGCTCACTCGACCTTTTACAAGATCAGCTTCGAAACAACAGCTGGAAGAGGAATCCAGCTCTGACGAAGAATATATTAATGAACCTGTAGGCAGGTCTCAGCGAAGAAAGAAGAAACCAAGACACCTAGACGATTTTGTTACCTACTCAACAGTGGTCGAAGAAGGTGAACCCAACAACTACCAGGAGGCCATTACATGCTCTGAATCTGATCAGTGGAAGCGAGCCATGGAAGAGGAGTATTCCGCTATAGTGAAAAACAACACCTGGCAATTATGCAATTTGCCTTCAGGCCAGACCGTAGTTGGCAGCAAGTGGGTGTTCAGAAAGAAGAGATCAGCTGATGGTAGCACCCGCTACAAGGCCAGACTCGTTGCCAGGGGTTTCTCGCAGCAGAAAGGAGTCAATTACGACGAAACTTACTCACCAGTGGTTCGTTTCACCTCATTAAGGTTACTTTTTTCGTATGCAGTAAGAATGGACTTGGATATGTACCACTTGGACATAGAAACTGCTTTTCTTCATGGTGATATGACAGATACAGTCTATCTCCATCAGCCTGAAGGTTTTGTCGCCAAGCAAAATCAAAACAAAGTCTGTCTTCTCAAGAAAGCCTTGTATGGTCTGAAACAAGGAAGTAGGAACTGGAATATCAAACTGGATGGTGCTCTGAAGCGTTTGAACTTGAAGCAGTCTAAATACGACTCATGTGTTTACAGTTTTTATAATAGTAAGAAGCTAATAATTATTGGTTTATTTGTAGATGATCTCATCGTTTTTACCAATAGTGTCGACTTCTTAAACATTCTCAAACAAGGACTGAAGGATGTCTGCATCGTGAAAGATCTGGGACCACTGAAAAGATGCCTAGGTGTAGATGTGCACCGCGATAGATCCAAAGGGACTATAGAACTGGATCAAAGCGACTATATCGACACACTTCTGA
Organism: Trichomalopsis sarcophagae; assembly: GCA_024372645.1. Lineage (NCBI taxonomy): Eukaryota > Metazoa > Arthropoda > Insecta > Hymenoptera > Pteromalidae > Trichomalopsis > Trichomalopsis sarcophagae. Next base: position 260,265 of record QLSS01000072.1, read on the forward strand.
TGAACTTCGGTATGGAGGGATGCAGAAGCGTCACAACACCCTTGGAGACCAACAGCAACTCCAGCACCAAGTCATCGCCACAAACCAAGTTTAATCCAGCTTCTGTACCTTACCAGAACGCGGTTGGAGCATTACTATATCTGGTGCAGGCAACAAGACCAGATCTAGCTCATGCAGTGGGAGAGCTTAGTCGACACAACTTGGACTATGACGAGTCACATTGGGCCATGGTGAAAAGAGTCCTTCGCTACGTACAAGCTGGGCTAAGGACCATGAGGATCGACGTTCGATCTCTGGCTACGTATTCATGGCACAGGGTGGTGCCATTTCCTGGAGCAGCAGACGGCAAGCAACAGTGGCAGCATCATCTACTGAGGCAGAGTATCTGTCGCTTTCAGTAGCCGTTCAAGAGGCATTATGGCTCGGTAGACTCGCCAGCGAACTCCTAATTATAGAGCCCAATAAAGCAGTGGAGATTTATTGTGACAATAAGGGAGCCATCGATCTCAGCAAACATTCACGCTTTAGCTCAAGGACAAAGCATATCGACGTACGTCATCACTTCATAAGAGATTATATAGAAAAGAAAGAGATCGAGGTGACTTTTGTACCAACAACACACCAGCTGGCTGACGCATTGACGAAACCAGTTGGATGTCTGAAGCTCCAGCAATTTATCAAGGCTTTGGGAATGAAGATTTACTAAGAAGAGAGAAGATTAGCAAGATTTCTTTCTTTCGTAATTTTTTAATTTGTTTTATATAGAGTCTCGGGATTGTGATACTAGAATTATGTAATTGAGGTGGCGTTATATTTTTTNCTGACTCCGGATTTGGAAAGAGCGGAAAATTTTACATAAGAAAAGTGCTTTTGGTTATCATTACTTTCGTTTTTTGACAATTTTCTAGGCGAAAAACCAATCGACTATAAAATGTCCGCTTGGGAAGAAATGGGTTAAGGTATAGCAGCGGTGGCGATAATTCTATTTCAGGCTACTGTGATGCCAGCTGGGCTAGAGACCATGGGGATCGACGTTCGATCTCTGGCTACGTATTCACGGCACAAGGTGGTGCCATTTCCTGGAACAGCAGATGGCAAGCAACAGTGGCAGCATCATCTATTGAGGCAGAGTATCTATCGCTTTCAGCAGCCGTTCAAGAGGCATTATGGTTCTGTAGACTCGCCAGCGAACTCCTAATTATAGAGCCCAATAAAGCAATGGAAATTTATTGTGACAATAAGAGAGCCATCGATCTCAGCAAACATTCACGCTTTAGTCCAAGGACAAAGCATATCGACGTACGTCATCACTTTATAAGGGATTACATAGAAAGGAAAGAGATCGAGGTGACTTTTGTACCAACAATACACCAGCTGGCTGATGCATTGACGAAACCAGTTGGATGTCTGAAGCTCCAACAATTTATCGAGGCTTTGGGAATGAAGATTTACTAAGAAGAGAGAAGATTAGAAAGATTTCTTCTTTTTTGTAATTTTTTACTTTGTTTTATATATTTTTACTTTGTTTTATATAGAGTCTCGGGATTGTGACACTAGAATTATGTAATTGAGGTGGCGTGATATTTTTCTTTTAAGTGTTCAATTAATAACTCTAGTTAAATATTCGCGCTCTTTTGTGCTTGAAGCACGTAGTAGCTACGATTAGACGCCTACTCAAGCTACAGTAGCTCTAACGGTCTGAACTTCCTTCTTCTCGCTCAGAACGATTCGAACTATCACGCTTGCCTCTCGTCATAAAGACTCAGTACCTTTAAACTATATAAGTGTCACTCAGTTATTGTCCTGCCCGCAAGCCGCTATCCGCTCCTTATCTAATTCTATCAGAAAGCTTGTGCGTGTGAGTGAGAGAGAGAGAGAGAGAGAGAGAGAGAGAGAGAGAGAGAGAGAGAGAGAGAGAGAGAGAGAGAGAGAGCGCAGTGTAAGAAGGTAGTGTCCCCGTGCACTAGCAGACGATTTAGCGATTAAACGAACTTACCTGTAAGTGATGTTCAATCGGAATTGTATGTAGAGCCTCTTCCGAAGAGATCACTCAGTAGTGCCCCCACTCTGTGCCGATGATTCCACAATTTTTAAAGAAAAATTTCGTGCGCCCTCTGGCGCTCTATCCTGCTACCCGCTCCTCGCGGGACTGTCATTTTTTAAAGGTATGCCGTAACTAGATTTTGGGGCTGATACTTCAGCGATGGGCAAACAAAATTATTTGTTGGGTGGGTTTGATCTCTTCGGAAGAGGCTCTACATACAATTCCGATTGAACATCACTTACAGGTAAGTTCGTTTAATCGCTAAATTGTATTTCGAGCCTCTTCCTCGAGATCACTCAGTAGATGTTTAAAGTAGTTACGGCATTAATTAGGAATGGATATAATGAGAAACATTATTTATTCATTGGACTGCGATGCAGAAGTACAACCTAGAATACTATTTCCAAATGAGTTGACATCCTCTATTATTTTTAAGTCATAAAATTTTGAGAAGGTCTGGGAATCTTTCGTCCATCCTGCTGTTGACCTAATAACATCGATGCTAACTCCTGCTCTCTTGGCTGCCGACGTTGATGCGTGTCGGGTGCTGTACGTTGAGAATTGTTCTGTGTTAATTCCGCTGTTCTTTAAAATATTTTTTATCCATCTAGACAGCGTCTGCGTCCCTACAGGCTTGTGTGGCTTTTTAAACGATATGAAAAGTGTGTTTTCATCGCCTCGGATATCTTTAGTCTTTTCCAAATAAGATTGCAGGATTCGCGCTGGACAAATATTCTCTTGTTCGTAGAATGGCAAGTTGAGTACAGGTTGATTTCTCCCTGCTTTCGATGTTTTTATCCTGGATGTTATTTTAATCTGTATTTTGTTTTTTGATTTCACCACATTTTTTATGTTGATTGCTGCTAATGTTTGCATTCTATGTGCTGTAACTAAGGCCATAAGTGTTACCAGCTTGTAAGATAGTTGTTCTAAAGAGATCTCACTATTACGCCATTCAACTAGATAGTCCAGTACTATTTTCGGGTCCCATGTTGAGGAGTATCTGGGCTTGGGTGGTCGGATCCTTTCCGCGCCTTTGCAAATTCTCTTTATACCCGAATCTTGCGCAATGTCTGAACTGAAAATAAGTGCTAGCGCTGAGCGGTGCGAATTAATGGAACCGTATGCTGCTCCGTTTTGAAATTCTTCCGTTAAGAAATCTTGTATCCTAATGATATTTTCTATGAACGGATCGATTTTGTTTTCCAAGCAAAACTTGTACCACCTCTTCAGTGTGCAGTTGTACTGGCGCAATGTAGACTTAGTTATAGAAGATATCGCTAAGTTAATTGAATCTTCGTTCATTCCTCTTAACAAAAATGCCTTCCGGATAAAGTTGCTCCCACCAGGGTAAGCTGTCTCCATAATGGATGAGGATCTCTGTTGGAAGAATGCAAGAGATTTATGTCTGGTTTAAATATTATTTGTTCTGACTCTATCATGCTTGTAAATAGTGGGAACCAAGGTTGAGAGGGTCATTTTGGTACTACTAAGATGCCTCTGGCGCCTTCTTGTTTCATTTTTGTTAGGACTTTAAGTACTATAGCGAACGGTGGGAATGCGTAAAAGAAAAAAGGCTCCCAATAGGATACGTATTTTTTGCATTTAAAATTATTTCGACTCGCGAATAAATCAATTTCCGGTAAACCGAATTTTTTCTGCAACTGTTTAAAAGCTTTATCCGAGAGTTCGAACTCCGTCTCCGGCTCCAGTCGTCTCGATTCGAAATCTACGATGGAATTTTCTTTGGAACATATGTACGATGCGTATAGCCAGATGTTGCGTTTTTCGCACCAATTCCAGATTTCTTTGCTAAGGCTACTTAGCTTGCCGCTTCGCGTTCCTCCCATACGGTTTATGTACGTTATGGCCGTTGTATTATCGATTCGGAGTAAAATATAACAATTTTTTAGCGATTTAGCAAAGCTTTTGAGGCCCAAAAACGCCGCTAGTATTTCTAGATAGTTAATATGATGGGAACGTTCATTGTCTTTCCAAAATCCATGAATTCGATCTGATAGGCAATGCGCGCCCCAACCCGTGGTGGACGAATCCGAGAAGATTTCTAGTCTGTAATTCGGTCTACGAATTGGGTTGTTAATTTTATAAATATTGGATCTCCACCAATTGAAGTCCTCCTGCAAATTTGATTTTATTTCCATATTTTTTTCGAAACAATTGTTTTCTTTTTCGAGTGCTCTTATTTTCTCTCTTTCAAAGTCTTTTATGTGGGCCCATCCATAAATAGACGCTTGACAGCAGAAAGTAATATATCCCAAGAAAGATGCGAATTCATGGATTGTACATTTTTTGCGTTTGCTAAAATTCTCGATCAATGCTAGAGCTTTTTCGCGTTTATCTTTAGGCAATGATACTTGCATTTCCCTGGAATCTAATTCCAGTCCCAAAAATTTACATTTTGTTACAGGGATTAGTTTACTTTTCTCTAGATTGATAATGAACCCTAAGTTCTCTAGGAGATTTACCGTTTTTGCGATATTTTTTGTGCATTCTGCATAGTTATTGCTTATTAACAACCAGTCGTCTAGGTACACTACCGATAAAAATCCTAATTCTCTTAAATGCGTTACGATGGGTTTCAAAACTTTCGTGAAGATGTATGGCGCACAATTCAATCTGAACGGGAGTACCGTAAATTAGTATAATTCGCCAAGAAAATAAAATCTCAAAAATTTTCTATGTTTTTTAGCAATTGGGATTAAATAATATGCATCTTTTAGGTCGATCGTAGCCATATAGCAACCGTAGTGCATTAAATTTTTTGCAGTTCGCACGTCTTCGATTTTGAAGTGCGGAGCTGTAATAAGTTCGTTTAGCTGTTTAAGATTTAAAATTAACCTGTGACCTGAACCGTCTGACTTTTCCCTTAGAAATATTTTTGATACGAATTGATCGTTCGACCGTTGACATTTTTGAATGGCGCCTTTTCCCAATAGTTTCGCGATTTGATTCTTAATCAACGCGATTTCGCTATCGTCCCAAGAAGTCTCCTTAGGCGGGTTGAGCTGAGTTACCGCAGAATCAAAAGGAATTTCCAGTCCCTTGATCCACTTTAATATCGTAACGTCTGACGTGATAGATTCCCAACTATTCACAAAGAGTCTAAGGCGCCCTCCTAGGATACTTACATTATCTATTATCGTCTCTTGCGATAATGATCCGTGTTGTTTTGATTTCTGCGGTAGTTGTTCTGTCGAGGTCTCTGTTGCCCGCCTCCCTGTGTCGTCCGGTATTGGTTCGGCTTCCTGTTCGATTGGCGAGACGGGCCTTTCGAGTTTTTTGGATTTTGCTTCGTGGATTTGTTAGGCGGTTTGAGATCCTTGCTGGATCGATCGATCACTTTCGCCGCTTTAAGGTTTTCTTCGAGGTCCTTCCCGAAGAGCCATTCATCGATAGGGCATTCTTTGAGAATGTCTTTTAACGTTGTGTTAATATTCGTGACTATAAGCGACCTCCTTGTTAGAGACTCGTCTCTTTGCAAGTCGACTAGTAATCTGCAGCTGTCACTGATTGCTTCGATGAGTAGCAAATTATCAATTTTTTCCTTCTTCAAGAGTTTGGATAAGATCGAGCATAAGGCTGCTAGAACCGTTGCGACCTTTTCTTGTTTAGCTATCAATCGATTATCGCGGCTGATGACTGGCTCTGTTAAAGAAGCTTTTACTTCTAAATTAAGCTTAGAAGGATCCAATGTACAGTTCTCAGGACTTATGTACCTCGTGAACAGGTCACTTTTTTCGTCCTTAGGTAGCCCTTCTTTATAAATTTCTTTCCAGCGGACCTCGATGTCTTTGTGCGCTGGTTCCGGGCGGACCTTATCTACCGTAAGGCGCTTCCCTATAACCTGCAGGAAATTTTCATCAAGCTCATTTTCGGCTTCTTTGTCATCCTTGTTGACGGAGTCCTTTTTACGAGATGGCGAACAGTTGTCCTTGTTGGCCGATCGAGGTGAGCGGCGGTCTTTGTTGGTAGGCGAAGGAGACCGACGGCCTCGGTTAGCATGTGAAGACGAACGCTGATCTTGGTTGCCGCGGTGATCTCCGCAGTCGCGTGAGGACGAGCGGCTGTTTCTGCTAGCCCGCGAGTCGCTTGATTGCTCTCTCGAGCGCTGAGGCTTGCTATGCCCTCTGTTGGTGCGCGAATCTTGCGAGTAGCTTGATCGCTCTCTTGAGCGCTGAGACTTGCTACGCCCTCTGTCGGTGCGCAGATCATGCGGGTCACGCCGTTCATCTCGCCTTCGTGAATTTCGGCGATGTGGGCTTCGGCTTCTGGCGACTCTGTATGAGTCGTATGACGCGCTGTGCGATCGCGATGTCTTTCCTCGACGGCCTTCGGAACGTCTTTCGTCCGATTCGCTGCCTGAGCTCGAAGACGATGATGACCTCTCGTAACCTATATTAAACAATAGGATTTGTCTCACTATACACAGTTCGTGAATGTTAACTGTGGCAACGGTAGTTCAACTGTCGTAGCGTGGGCCTGGCCCGCGCTTTTTCCCTTAGGCCGCCATGTTGGCGACATGCGCCCGCGACTTGTATTGTCGATTCGTTAGATGCCTCGTGGCCTAGCCACTGAATCAAAAACCCTTGGTTTTTGTAGACTTGATTTGCCTAATCAATCTTTGTCTTGTCAGTTCGCTCTGAGATGAGGAACTGAAGGCATTTTCTAAGCGTGGCCTCTCCTTGCTTATTGTTCCCTTATGGATTTTAACCTCGTTAACACTTACGCTTATGTCCTTTGTGATGACGATGTCTTCATTTCCTCGTATTCTTCTTCAGCTTCCTTTTTAACCGTCGAAGTTGCTTTTTTAGCTTCTTCTCGTCGTTTTGGTCTGAAGAGGAATCCTCGTATCTTCCCATTTTGTTGCACGTGTTGACTCACCGGCACAAAATCGGAGAATGACAGTCCCGCGAGGAGCGGGTAGCAGGATAGAGCGCCAGAGGGCGCACGAAATTTTTCTTTAAAAATTGTGGAATCATCGGCACAGAGTGGGGGCACTACTGAGTGATCTCGAGGAAGAGGCTCGAAATACAATACGATACGAACGACACAACGTGGTCACGATTGTGTGCGTGCGCGCGCGGGTGTGTGTGGGTGTGTGTGTACTCGCGTAAGTGTACGTATGTGTACACATGTGTGATTGGATTTACATTGTTTATGATATTTCGAATAAATAAATTTTATAATAAAAACCATGATACATTGCAAGAAATGATTTTTTTTATTTACTAATTTGGTGTGTGGAGACAACAAATGACATCATTACTATTGTATCCTTATCTTATCAATGTAAACAAATAATTAAGTTAAGGTATTGTTTGTTTACATAAATAATTAATTAAAATTATCTATATTACACGTAATACAGATAATTTTAATTACTTGTTCGTATAAACATGATACCTTATCTTTATGACTTGTTTACATTGATAAGATAAGGATGCGCCAGTGATGTTTGTTATGTCTCCACATACCGGCTTACTTACTACTGACATGTGTATTGACTCTCAACGATTTCATATTCTCACTTAACGCTCTCTGTAGAAATTACAGGCTTTTGAAATGTAACATACAAAATTATACGCATGTCAAAACAATGTTATATAAAACATTTCATTTTTTTTATCTTACATTCAATATTTTTTAGATTTATACTAAATCTTGACAATGGAATGGGATTCATATCAAAATTCTTTCGTTCAAGTTGACACTGAAGAACACATAAATAATTTACGAGCATTGAATCTTCAACTTGAAGAACATACACATTTTTAAAAATAACATAAAAATGAACGATTATTATATTATTTTGTGGGGGGGGGGGCTAAGTGGGAGGGCTATTGGGGGCGTGGGGGCGGGGGTGGGGGAGTATAGCCAAAATAACTATATAATATAGGAAGATATATATATATATGTTTTATCCAGCAAACCAACGTTGAATAAACCGAATCGCTATCCCGCGTTGCGGCGGAGATCACCTCAACCCCAGCGATCAACCCGCCTCGCGATGCAGCTTACTCCGATGCTTTCTCTCTCGTAGGTTACGCACCGCCTGGTGCACGCGCGGCCGCTCAGATGCGTTAATAGTACATTACGATACAAGTGTCGTATGAGGCACATTCTGGCACTGCGAGGTTAAGCGCCTGAGCGTAGCGAGGGTGTTTACGCCGTGCCGGAAAGTGAACATACAACTCGAGTATCGTACAACATTTTATAGCACTGCTTGATTAAATCCGCCAAGTCACGCAAATACGTGGCGTAAGTAGCCCTTTCTGGCAGCGTGAGGTTAGCGCACGAGCGTAGCGAGTGCGATATACACTGTGCCAGAAAGGGCTACTTACGCCACGGATTTGCGTGACTTAAATGCGGATTTAAGCCACCCAGTGTTATAAAGTTACGTTATTAACGCCCACGGAGGCGGCGGTATTCGCAGGAAGGAACAAGGATCGGAAATAACGAGCGAGGCTTCGAAATGATAACAAAATCACGTCAAATAAAAAGACTATGGTTATATTCTAGTGATAAAAACGTGATTTTACAATAAATAAAATAAAACGATAATAACTCGCTAGTCGCAACAACTTTGCGACTCGCTGCGACGCCGGAATGTTCGCTCCCGAGCGCGTGTATCGACGCGAAGCTCGCGCGTCTATCACCCTTGCATAGGTGATACACACTCGCACATGCACTCTCTCCCATGCACTGCGCGTCACACGAACCTTTAGCAGCAGTCCTCGACGACGCTGTTGATCCCTTACGAAACTGGTGCACTGGATCGCTCAACAGTAGCTGGATCAATTGTATCACACGTCACACACACACACACACACACACACACACACACACACACACACACACCGAAAATCACAGCGTACGGTAATTTCTTCGGACGAGCGAAGTCGCGTATTCTCGTTTCGAGAGCCGAGAGCTATCTGAGCGCGCTCTTTCGCGCCTATTGCCGAATTCGAACGTGTTTATTGTCGCGCTCGCGACTCTACGCGGTTTCGTCGCGGCGCAGCGGTACTCACACCGCTACGGTTGGCTGCGGTGCTTAACTCGTTACAATATAGACATTTTAATATTAATAATTAATAATAATGGCCAGGCCATATGGAAGGTCCGGGCCGAGAAAAAATCAGAGGCCCGCAATTGAAAAAGGACCGGTCATAAAGCGCGTCCCGAAAGAAAAGCCACTCGGACAGCATGGTGCGCAAACGACGCAGACTGCAGCGCTGGGTTTTTTTTATTGGTCGGGACCGCTCGAACGATAGCTTGTAAAATCTCTCGATGCAAACGTGCGGCAACGCACGACGACAGTATTAACAGATGGAAGCGTCTTACTAGAAACTTGCTTCCCCGAAAATGGCGATGAGCATAGCGGCTCAAAAGTGCGATGTGCGATGTGCGGGTTTGCGTGGTAGATCTGCGTGCTACACGAGGTATGTTATGTGTAGCACACCAGCGTATAGTACCTACGCGAATATTGTAAGCGTAGGATGTGTGGGCCATGCGTGCATGTATGGATGAACGCATGAATAAGTCGGCCCGCAGAATCGAATGCTGAGGTAGGGGCCTGTTCTCCCCGAAGCGCGCCCTCTCACATAACACGGACGCAAGCCGATCGACTCGCAGACGCGGCTCCGAACAGCTCGTCGGCAACTCCACGAGGCTTGTTGACCTCACGAGGGAGCAGAGGCTCACGGTGCCAAATGTAGGTCAGCTGACGGCGTCGCGATAAGGCACGAGTTCGAAGATGGCGTGCCGTTACTCCGGTGGTGTCCCGAGGTCGTAGAGAGGGCGGCATTGACTAGGGAGCGATAGGGGGGGTCAAGCTGCGACCACCCCCGCACAGTCCTCCAAGCAGGACAAGAAGGGAGAAACGACCCTGTAGAGGAGGAAGAGCAGGGCCCTGCTCGGTGGAAAATTCTGACGGACCGACACTGGTGGTGCCCCGGGTGAGGAAAACAGAACAAGTTAAGCAGAACGGACTGTGTGGAGTAGTGCAGCCAGCAGGAGATCTTCAAAACATCGACAACGAAAATGGCTGGAACAAAACGTCCAGCTACAACTAAGCCTGCTACGAATGCCGCGAAGAAGCCTCGACGCCAGGTCGCACCCAAGAAGAAAGCGGCCCCAACGCGTCGAAGTGGACGACGAACGGAGGTAGAGAAACCAGAGAAACCAATCACCAACGACGCGCCCGTGGCCGAGCCACCAGAGCCTCCACGCGCCGAACCTCGATCTTTGCCGGGGCAGACCGACCGACTGCATCCAGGACGTCCAGACAAGGAGAACCGAGACACCGGAAGTGGACGAAGCTCTCCGGCGGATAGGAACGCTTCGAACCCGGATAAAGGTACGGACAAAACTCAACCGTCAGGTGCGAATTAGTTAGTAGAGTTTACTGAAGCGTTAAAAGAAACGCTAAACACTGTAAGGGATGCGGCTTTCGGTGGAAATTCTCCGGAATGGCGCTCGAGTGGAAACATTTTAAAGAAACCTATCGCTCGTCGACCCAGAAGTACGGATTCTCGGATAGAGAAAATCTCACGCGATTAAAAAGAGCTTTAGAAGGAGACGCGGAAAAGGCAGTTAGAATACTGCTCTCATTGGCTGACAGCGCCGACGCTGTAATGGACGAACTTGAATTGCATTTCGGCAACAAGCATCAAGTAGCTGAAGAGTTAATGCGGGAGATCCGCGTTCTGTCGTCTTTGGAATCGAGATAACTTAACATCGTGCAATTTTCTTCTAAAGTACGTAACACGGTCTCCGCGCTGAGGTCTCTGGGACTGACAAGTTATCTCGATAGCCATGAACTGCTTAAGAATGTCGGGAGCAAAATTCCATTTGAACCAAAGAGTGCCTACAATCGGTACGCGAACGATCGTGTCTGACGCGAAACCACTCGAAAAACTGAGCGAATTTTTGCGGGAGGAGGCCGAGTGCGCTATGGGCTCAGGATTGCTTGAGCTGGAAGCCGCACCCAGTACGTACGTCGGAAAGCCAAATGTAACGAGGAAGCAAGATCGATCTGGAAAGACAGCGATAGTATGCGCAACGGTCGAAGAGACGCGGAAAGAAACGCACCGGGAACGCGATCGGGAATCAGATGTATGCGGGCATTGCAAACGTGCGGGGCACGAAATTCGCGATTGCAAAGAATTTGCGAAAGAGTCGTACAAGCGAAAGATGTTTCTCACTCGACAATTGAAACTCTGTTATTTGTTTATCATACAATGTGCCACTTTGAGAAGCATCAGCGCCCGACAGACATGCGACAGGGTAAGACCGGAACCGACAGAGAACAAAACCGCGACGATGGAAAATCTACGAACGCAAATATATGACTAGCACCGAGACAGGGACTCCTTCGAATCGTACCGATAGTTGTAAGCGGACCGGGTGGATCGGCGAATGCGTTCGCGTTGCTAGACGGCGGATCAACCATCAGTATGATCGATAAAGACTTGGCACGACGGGTTGGGCTACGCGGAGAAAAACTCGAAATGGCCGTACGGGGTCTGTGGGGCGACGAGGTACGGGCGAAGTGCGAGAGGCTGAAATGTACTGCGAGCGGGGCCTTCGGGCCGCGGAAGATCGAGCACGCAATCGCAGTATCGAAACTAGAATTGCCGGCACAATCGCTACCGACTGAGCTCACCCGAGAGTTGAGAAGCCGCGAGAAGGTTAACTTCGAGCCGTATACCAATGCACGACCGCTAATCTTGTTTGGTCAGGATAACTGGCACTTGATCGCGATCGAGGAGACCCGACGAATAGGGTACGGCGGTGCTGTACTGTCGTGCTCAGCTCTAGGTTGGACGGTACACGGATATCTAACTGTTGAAAATCAATGATCAAGCAGGGTTTTAGCTTCTCAAGGTGAATATATTTATTAATACAAAAAGGAACAAGAAATTAATACAAGTATGGCAGCGTAGTCAGATGTCAGTGAAGCGTTCGACTGGACAACTGCTCGCTTGCTCGATTCGGTTAGAACTAACTGCTATCCTCTGCTGAGGGTATTCCAATACCTCGGTGACGCCGTCCTACGGCTGATCGCAAGAGCGACGCTGCCAATATCCAAGTATGCGACGACGCGGTCGAAGCGTGAGCGGACGAACCTTTCTTAATAGCCCCCGCCGCTCACCTGGGTATCATAAAGAGCGCGCACTCAGCGAAGTGCGCGCTCCTTCTTGATCCCTAATTGCTGTGTTTGTCACACGTACTTTTCGTAGGCACAAACAGACCGCGTCTCCGAGAAGCTTATAACTATAAAATCAGCAGATGCTGCCGAGTTCGGCGACGTACTCGGCACGGCTCTGTTCTTGGGTTTTCCCAGCTACAATAAAACAAGAATTGAATATTTCAAAATACTAAAACTACGTTTTAACTAAAACTCCAACACTAACAAAAGATCGACGTAAAACACTAAGTTTAAATGTGCAGGCGGTTTGCGTGAACTCGGACCTATCGGTTAGAGAGCGAAGGGGAATCCGCGCGGCTAGACGAACTAATAAGAAATTATTTTTCGTTAGAACAGCTCGGTATCGTGCCCGCCGCGGGCAAGAAAAAGATTGGCGACGCCGAGAGGATTCTAGAACAAACAAGCCGTAAGATCGGAAAAGAATGAGAAACCGGGCTAATCTAGAAGGAAGGAAAAATCCCGGAAATAGACAGCAGGTCGACCGCGATGAGACGACTGATATCATTCGAGTGTCATTCAAATCGGAACACGGTACTCGCGGCTGGGTATTATGCCGAAACGGAGCGAACGATAACTAATGGGTATGCGGTGAGGGTAGACGAAAGTGAAAAATAGTTACATGGACGATTATCTCGTGAGCGGAAAATCCGTGGTCGAAATGCAGCGGTTAGTACAAGATGCGTATTAGGCATTTACTGGGACCGAAGGGCAGATGATTTAGGCTTTAACGTCGGACTGCATAAAATCCGAGCCGATCTAGCTAGCGGAGAAGTAAAACCGACGAAGAGCGAATTTTTCAGGATTGTCATGTCGGTATACGATCCTCTCGGTATTTTGTCACCATTTACATTGCGGGCGAAGCTCATCAATAAAACAATAAAACCCATGATAGTACCAAGATTAGAGCTACAGGGTGCTGTTCTAGGCGCTAGAATGGCCGAAACAATCGGAAAGGAACTCGATATCACGATCGAGGAGCGAATATTCTGGACGGGCTCTACTACTGTCTTGCATTAGATACGTTCAGAACCGCGACTCAAACAAATGTTTGTGGCCAATCGATTAGGAGAAATTGCGGATCTAACACGAGTCTCGGAGTGGAGCTGGGTACCGACGAAGCTGAACCCAGCCGACGACGGAAAGCGCGCGTCCACAGAGACGATGCATTCAAACGACCGCTGGTTCATCGGGCCAGAGTTTTTATTAAAACCCACGAACACGTGGCCTAAGGAAAAAGCGACGAACGCCGCGACAGCCCAGGCTATTTCTAAATTAGAAGCTCGCCCTAACTTCGTCTGCATAACCACAGTGCATAACATCGAAGTGCCCGAGAGAGTGAAATCGCTAGGGTGGGACGGTTTACTAGTAGCGGCTTTACTAGAGGAAGCCCTCACGCCAAACCATTTCCTGATAGGCTGATCGTCGGGCTATATGCGTTTAGAAAAATACGATGAGGAGATCGCGAGAATACTTACCGACCTTGCTACGCCGCAAGAAATGGAATACGTCACAACCGCCATTGAAAGTAGGGGACGTCGTACTGATAGTAGACTATCAAGACTATCAAAGAAAAAAGCTTAATTGTTCCAAAGAGCAAAAAACGAGTAAGTGATACAAACAGTAATAATAATGCCATTATATCTTATTGTCACGTGTGGATACACGTCACGGGTGTCTAATTACTATAAGAGAGCGAGTAGAAGAGTGCAATGTGGTGGCGGCCGTGGCGCGACGACAGAGCGTCTGCCTTGCAAGCCAGAGAATCTCGGTTCAATCCCGGGGTCCGTCACTTTTTCGTTGCACTCTTCACTCGTGACATTATAATTCACTACCAAATGAGCTAAAACAATTAGATGTAAGCAAAACCGCTGCAAAAATAAACTTAAGTTTTAGATTAAAACCAAAACTTAGTTTTTCAAATAGTTTTAAATTTGTTAAAGTTTAAGAAAAGAAAATGTAAATAGTGTTGTTGTAAGGATCTGATAAGGAAATTATGTTTTAGTTTTAAGCACTAGTTTTAAGTTTTTTTTTTGTTACGTACCAAGCTTGTGCACAGGTAACTTAGTTTACCTCTACAAGGCTTGATAGTATGCGTACTGTTAATGTAAACTATGTAAACTATTATCTTTGTTTTTATAAATAAATAAATAAAATAAATAATGTATCAAAAACCACCTCATACATTAGCAGGCAGATATACTGTATATTAAAACAACATTTTATTTATCAGACCTATAAATTCAATTGGAGAAAGCTACGTGCCAATGAATTGGCAGCGGTTTTTTTAGATTTTAGCATTTTTGGCGATTTTTATCCTATTTTAAAATTGCTCGTAAATATTGATAGGGTCAGTCATTTTCGACAATTTTTTTTTAATTTAAGTTCTCAGGCTCAGTTGTCCATTAATGCCGAAAAAAATAATGTTCGCTCAACAAGATAATAAATTAACTGGGGCTCGATAAAGGTTATTTTTTGGTAATTATTAATTATTTTGTTGGCATATTTTGGAGGTGTTACCCATGTTTTTTACATAGTGTAAAACAATATACACTAACGCATATAAAAAACGTCGGCTAAAGTGGGAGACTTCAACTCCGGACGGAGACTGATCTTCATGTGCTTGGGGTCCGTGTACATACATTAAAATTTAAAATATTATTACCCGTTAAAAATGTTCCTCATCGGATAACCCAGTACAAAGTTTAACAAAACATCTCTTCATTACCAACAGTCACGTCGTAGCTTACCGACGTCCGTCTCCTTCCTGAAAACTGCCCCGACGGTCGGAAGGTGGCGCAAGTCGCGGCTCAGGGGATGTCGCGACAACCGGCGCCTCTACCCCCACCGTTCGCGAACCGGCGCTGCGAACCTTGCGCGAATTAAGCGCGCGTTCAAGTTGCATTTTGGATGCGACCGAATGCACATCGATCAGTTCGCGAGTCGTGACGGTGCGCGCACGTGTGCTTTGAATACACTGGCACTGGGTTAGTTCTAAATCTCTGATGACTGTTTGGATGCCAATCGACATAGGTGCTTAGCAAGAAACATATAGCTGAATGTTATTCCAAAGAGTATAATAATATAACGCAGTGAGAGGACTACCCGCTCGCCGGTAAGTCTTTTTGTGCGGGTATATATAGTTTTTGAAGCGATTTCTCTTGCTTGTTTCGAAGAAGGAAAGAGAGAGCAAGAGAAGATTTTACGGCTCTTCGACTTTCTCAGATGGCGCGGAAAGTCGTGAAAAAAGTTGAGAGAACGGATCCTCTTCCTCTCTCTCTTTTTCTTTCTCTCTCTTTTCCTGATTGTGACTCGCGGTGAATTCGTTTCAAGTTTCGCCGTAAATATCGGCTGCTGCTAGCGCGCTCAAGAATTGAAAGAAAAATTATACTGTATGACCGGAACTAATTCGATTATTTATTTTTCTCTTTTTATTCTCCGAGTGAAGGTGTTGTATTGAAAAAGGGAAGGAAATTCAAATGCGATAGAAATATTTGATAGCCAAACAAGCCGTATACAAACGAAGCACTCGAGTCGTGTCACGTGCCGAAAAGTCGTAGTATCGCGGGATTACAAGCGACGAAGCAATTGATCCTTGGCTTCATATGTGCAGGCAATAATAACGCAGCGCGATACTCGATTTATTAAGTGAGTATCACGCTTGCTGTCGACAGTATCGCTTTGGCTCTCATTAAGGCTCGATTGCCTGGAAACAATGTGCGCTTTTGATAGGGCTTTCATTGTCGACATTACTTGTTATTAAGCTTTTGTCTGTATGTGCTTTTTTTTAAAAAAAGCCAAAGATTTTAAGTGTACGCACATTCTACGGCTTCACAATGTCAACGACTCTAGACTGTTGCGGGTACGAGATTAATTTATTATATCAACGGATCGATCCGTCGAAAGCGAGAGTCTACAGCAGATGTTTTTCTAGTCCGAATTAAACATCGATTCAGTGTGACGATAACGAAGAAAAAACTATCAATTGCTTTGTGCTCAAGTTTTCCAGTCGATTCTCCCTGCAGCAACATTTTATTATTGACACGTTGGCTCAGCGGCCAACCATACCGCGAACGAGAAGTTTATTTTTGTTTTACGCGTTTCACTCATTTTTTGAGCGGTCGGTGTTAACCGCATCAATTAAAGTCACATGAGACGGATTCTTGTCATGGCACGTGTGCCAGGACAAGCCGATCAATTTACGGGTGATGACGTCCCCAGTAGAACAGTGATTAAAAAGTGGCCGATGTACTAGTCGCTAATTCATAGAAACTCGATTGTTCACAAAGTAAACTAATTATTTTTAATATGAAAGTAAACTATTTTTCTGAAGCACGAACAGAATTCAAAACAGAATCACGCTTTTGCTCGACAATTCTCGCTTGGAAAAGTCCATTTTCGCCCCTTATTGTACAATGTACTATTTTGAAATGCTCCTGGCGCAAAATAACTTTATCAATTTAATTATAAAACCGTTGCATTCGTTGACGCGACGCCAACGCATCATTTAATTTACTGGAGAAACTCATCTTGCAAATTTGAAACAAAACAGCTGAAAAAAAACACCGACTAAGCGGGATCTTTTCAATGGACATGTCCATCGCGTTAATTAAATTAGTTAACTGACCGCGGCGTTTCATTTTTTGGACCGGACGCGTAGAGAGAAAAGGCCAACACTTTTGCTTCCGCGAATTTTTTTAGCGAGCCACTTTTTGTTTACCGAGTCATCTACGTGCGTCGCGAGTGAATTTTTCCGGCTGTATTGTATGACACGAATCGTTGGCGTATCGTATTATATTCGCAAGAGCCATAATGAATGTAATTGTATGTAAATGCAATTTTTCTGCTTAAATTTAGCAGCAATTGAAATATTTTATATTTTCGTAGAGCAGATTTCAACCCCGAAACTGCTGCACTTCAGAGGAGCGTACATTTTAGGGAACCTGCATGGTGAAGAGCAATTCGTTATTTGTATTATTAATAATCATGGAATAATGCACAATAAGCGAAGATGGAAAACGACATAATTATCTGGACAATATAAGCCCTCCGAAAATCGATCAACTCTCAGAAACGCAATGAATCATCAATCAGTAGCGTTGAAAGTATACGCACTAATCAGACAATTCGTATTCCCCGTTGTTCCAAGCAGTTCACTTCTTCCAATCACCCCCTCGAGGTCTTGATAATTCCCAGCCGTAGAAACGTAAACATACCCTCTTTTTTCGTATAAAGTATACGTAAAACGATTCGGTTACCTCGAAATAAGACACACGACGACTAGTATATACAAAATAAGAAGTTGTAGAATTATAGAGATGGAAAAGTTGTTAATGGACACTTGACAAAATTTGATAAAACGCTGAGCTTTCGTTGCTTGTGAATTGAATTTGTATAGGAATAAGTTCATGGATAAATAAGTTTAATTTTTAGCGCTGTGTGGATAGGATAAAATGATAACGTGGGAAATTAATTGATGGCGGCGATAAACAATGACGACGGCTGCAACGCTGTTTACTTGACAACGTAAAAATGGAAATGAACTTACGCGCTATGCATACAAGGTTTTGCAAATTAAAATGCAAATTGATCGCGTAACTGATGCTGCAATATCATTTTTTTTTTAAACTTCAAACTATTCCACTTCGAATTTGCATTTTCCTTTTCATACTTATTGTTCAAAGTTGTAGCTGTAGTAAGTGTATGAAGAACTTCTGATAAACCAAATTTTGTTATCTTATTAAGTTGGATATAAATCTTGGACTTGTTTGGATTTGAAGTATTTTTGTGTAACTTACTTTATTTTATACAAGTTACGATCATATAAACATTATGGTTACGAAAAAATTGCTTATTAATCTACTTTGATTAAAGAAATTCAATTTCCCTGCTGATTGTATTTGTACGAGGTAAAAGATTTTGTAGCCAAGGCACAATATTCATGTTTATTCGATCAAACAGACGCAACTCACTCGATGTTTACAAACACAAAAACAGATGTCCTCCGAATATTCACCGGAATAAAAAAAAGCTTTTAACTTATGGGAAACTGCGATACCAAGACAAAGCCAGATACCGAACTCACATAAATCTCAATCCATGGCTTATTTTATTATGCAATTATACGACCGCAGATGCCACGGGAAAACGCTATAAATAAAAAACCAGTGCAGCTAATCTAAGTGCGCCGACGTCCCCTGGCCAAAGTCTACATAAATCCTCGGCAAGAAATTCGTGACTCATCAACTTGGTCTCGTGAAAGCTCTGCGTTATATATCTATGCTGTTGCAATGCACCGACTGTAAATCCCCGGCTAATCAAAATCTATCGTCGCTATGTGCGCGAATTTTTTATTTCGATACCCAAGTTTGGCTTGTAACGCTGTTAGCGTGGCTCTTTTAGTGAGTTTGCTTTTTTGCTTCATTTCAGCGATATTTTCCAATTCGACAATTTATAGCTCTGATATGATATTTTATAACAATTCAAACAGTTCATCTAAAAAAGTTCGCGGGCAGAACAATCAAAAGCATCCACCTGAAAATTGAGTCGGTCATAAGTGGCCCTCTTTCTCTCTCACTCTTTTTTGCAAACGTGCGCGCAAATAAAAACACAAACGAATTAAGCGACGGGCTCGTCTATGCGCGCACACACGCGATGAGATTCTCGCGTTAATTTGCTTCAATCGCTGCGGAATTGACTTTGTGCTCTCAGAGATAGGAATTTTCATCGCTTCCCATCCGCAGGGGTTTCGTACGCTGAATAAAAATTGCTTAATTTAATTAGTGAATTGCTATCACGGTTCACATGCTATTTTTTGCCTTTTTTGGTCTGACAGGTAAATTTAACGTAGGTGATAAATATTATTTCCATGGATATACTACGTGTCTTATGAGTGACACGTATTACTTATTATAGGTCTTTGTTTTTAGAAAAAAAAAAATCAGTTATACACTTATGCATTAGTATACCAAGAATAGTTCATTTAAAGCAACTTTTTTATTACGATTGTTTGCAAAATTAACGAAATCATACAGTAATGTACCAAAAATACTTTTAAAATCAATTTCTCAATCATAATTGATAACACGTTTAGAATGTATATTATGTATATTATAGGAAATACTTTATTTTAGTTCCTTACATTACATTAGTTACATTTAGTTCCCCAACAATTAATACAGTAAAATCCATTTTTTTTTTAATACAAAAATTTATACGTAACTCTTCCAATGTTTACAGGATAAATAATTGTCTCTTCACAAACACCACTCGCTTAACAAAAAAAAAAAAAAAAAAAAAAAAAAAAGAAAAATAGAAGAATGACAATGGTAGTGGTATATCGCGCGTACACACATCCCCATTGGCAAGATCTTCTCGAGAGCATTTTCCCTGCACTATCTCGCTGTCGGCCATTTATCCATCCGCCTTCGTTCTGACAGTGTTCTCTCCCTCTCACGCGTGCAAGTAGAGAAAGAATTGCGGCAATAGCTGTTGTACTTTTGTAAACCATCTTGTCTCAGTATCGTATTAGTTGTGTGAAAAATTCGAGGATGGCTGCGTCGAAAATAGTATTATAACTCGCCTTCGGCTAGTGCTGTAAACTCTAGTTTTGAGAATGCAGTCTTTCTGTACCCGTTGCATAATATCCTATTTTGGACCCACATACATGATACGATTGATTTGCATGTTGATGGCAGGAGAGATGGAAACGAGACGTGGATAAATATTTGATGGCAACAAGGCATCACTTCCGCAGCTGCTATGAGACGAGCTCTAATTGAAGTTACTTATGCGTATCTCAAGAGTTCCTCTGCACACTAGCTATACTTGCTCTTTTTCGTGCTTTTTGAGGATAAAATTGAGTTTCAAGGAATTCCTGAAATTTAATTTAAATTGCGAGAGCTGCACTTCGAGGGCTTGAAAAACTGACCTTCTTTCAACTTTAATATTCATTTAACTTCGATCGAGTGCGGAGTTTTCGTTATTCCATTATATATAAGCATTCTTTAAAAACTCGATGTAAATACGTAACGATTTTGCATCAAAATATAGCTTATATTTTTCTGAATAATCTTGTGCATTTTAATCCCGTGTTATTAACTCCTGAAATAATTATATTCGCACAAATTCATTTTAAAAATTAAAAATATTCTGCAGTATTAACGCATACGATCAAATTTAAATATTCGGCTAAAATTATTACGAGTAGAAATCGTATGATAAATTGCATCATCACATTACATCTTCTAGCTCTAAAAGAAAAACGTCAAATATTTTCAGCTTCGATTCACAGGCAAACGACTTTGAAAAATCACAGGAAAACCCGCGAAAAAGCACGTGAGCGCGCTCCCCGCGAATATCCTCGACCTTCCTTTTTGATCGCGTCTCCGTCGCGCGGGAATCCCATTTCGCGCGTAGTCTCTCTGATCCCCACAGAGCGAAATCCGCTTTGCCACGAGAGAAAAGAGCTGTGGCTGAATAAGCGCGCGAGCATAAAAGGCCCGTCGTATAACGCGAGCATTAATCTTCCGATCCGCCGATCGCTCGCACTTATCGTGTGCGATTGCTGCTTTTCACGCTGCACAGTTTTCGTGAGAGTAACTTTGTCAAGGGATGCGCCGCTGCTTGGGTTTTCTCACGATTTCGCGGTCATTTTTAAGGGAATTTTTTTTTTATGATGCGGTTCTGCTCACGCTTCAAGACGTATTCGCTTCGGGGAATCGTTAGGTGGAGGGCTTTGTTAGGGCTCGAAGTGCCATTAGTAATTTCACGATTTTATTTATCCATTGGGGCATTGAAGTATTTTTGGCAAAATTACACATTTTCAATATTTTAAAAGAAACAATTTTCGTGCAATTTTTTTGTAAATAACGGGAAGATAAAAATGAAAAAATTGTACCACAGTTTTTAAAAAAAGCAGCCCTGAGTTACTTATTATTTTTCTCAAATTATTGATTTGGTAAACCATTTTTTAAATTTCAACTTCTTCATTTGAGCGCAACTCAACTAGAAAATTCGTGAATGTATACCGAAAATCTAATTTTATAATTTTAGTCCTTTCTAAACTGTAAGTGGAAACAGTCAAGAGCGATCGTTGAAAACTTTTTTCATTCAAGAATTTCAATACATTATAGAAAATAATAAAAACCGTACATTAATAGATTTCGAAACATTATCAATAACCTGATTGAAAAATAACACAAGTATAATCCGGAAACCGTTCACAAAGAATTTTGTTTTAAAATATTGGCTCTTGGCCAAACATTTGAATTCGGTAATTTTCGAAGTTCCAACTAACTGGTATTCCATTTTGGACTTTCATCATTGTCAAAGCGTAATGCTCAGCACGTTCGTTGCGACTATAACTTTAACAGCTCTTTCGTCAATCGTTCATATATTTATAGGGTTATATAGAAATTTTCCGCTCGCGAGTTGTATATTAAAAAAAATCTCCCATGTCTCGAAGGTTAAACACACTAGACTAGGGATAAGAAAGCGATACATACAGAGGGACCGCGAGTAAATAATCGGAAAAAATCCCCGCAGCAAGAGTCAAGAGGCTGCACTCTACCCGGAGGGTGAGCCCTGATGTGTGTACGTGCGTATGCTATTCCTGCGTGTGTGTGTGTGTATATATATATATATATATATATATATATATATATCCCTTGTGCGGCTCTTCTTTTCTTCTTTAAGAGCCAACGACAATGATGTTGCGCTCGAGAGAGGGTCGCTTTTGCAGCGGATCACGCTTTTGACTTTTTGTCCGTTAAATGATGGCCCCAGATGGGGAAAGAAACGTTGGTTCTGCCGATGACGAGTATGAGAGTCCGATCGGGCTGATTGAGATAATAAAGACACGACTTACGGTCGGTCGATATCAAATTGGACACTGACTTTATGCCGCTTCAAATTTCGATCACAAACTCTCCAGACTATGTTCCTACGGAAATTATAATTTTTGAGTTTGATTATTTCGAGTTTTTAGTGATTTACAATTATTTATATTTGCCTTATTTTATATTGCAATTGAGGGCATTATTCATTATCTGTACATTTTTTGAACACGAGAACTCCGTTAGAAAAACAATACATAAGCATACGTTAATCAATGCATTGGCGCGCCTAGTTTATAATGACTAAGCACCTCAGCAGCTGATGTTCCTTAAAACAATGAGTGTTTCTTCTTGGCCCATTCTTAATGTAAAAAAAGAGCTCATCCTATATCACACAAGATTTACCTAATGACTTTTCAAACGAACTTCATCACTATTACAGCACGAACATCGACCCCTGCAAAAGAGAGAGAGAGAGAGAGAGAGAGAGAGAGAGAGAGAGAGAGAGAGAGAGAG
>QLSS01000072.1:291739-309324 GCA_024372645.1 Trichomalopsis sarcophagae
AGAGAGAGAGAGAGAGAGAGAGAGAGAGAGAGAGAGACAGAGAAGGGTGGGGGGTGCAATTTTTCGGGAAAGTGAATAGGGAGCGAGTAAGTTGGAACAGATGTACCGACGTGGTGTGGTCCTTGATGTCTTTTTGAGAGAGTTTTTCGATGATTGGATAGTCTGAAAGGGTGGAGGAAATGGGGTGAATGGCATTACAGATTTTTTCCGATCGGTGTTCTGTTTCTTCGTTATAACGATATATGCAAGTATATTTCTATATGAGCGTACGGAAATCGATTTTTTCGTTTGATTTGAACCGAAGCATGCATTCAAATTTATGATACTCTCAAAAATATTCTAGCTCTGTGGAGCTCACACTTTTCGCTCCGAAATCGCATAGTAGTTACAAGCTTAGTGTCAGGGAGACCGGCATTTTTCTCTCTCAAAGCCGTTCAAATGTCCGCATAGCTCCGCTGCGCCGTTCTATATCTAACACAGTTTCTCTTTTCCTTCCTCTTTGCACTTTGATTTCGCTCAATTTTACGGAGTCCGGGGAATCTTGTTCTTTTTTTATCGTGCCGTTTTACAACAATTTTATCTCAACGTTTTTTGCAAAAGTTTGTTCACATATATTTATTTGTTTACATGTAAACAAAAGTTTATAAGGTACTATTTTCATATTATACGTAGTCTGTCGCATTAAGCTGCAGAATGTTTTTTTTATTATAGTAAAAGTTAATATAGTTATGAAAATTTTAATTACTTTTAATTAAATTCATTTACTTTAATTTAATTAAATTCATACTTCAAAAAACTGTTTTATCGTATGAAATGAGTTCGTGTAATAATAACGTCCCATTAGATTATTAAGACAGCATTACAAACTTGAAAATTTTTAATATCGTTCCAAATTCACTGCGACCCAAATACCCAGGCAGCTGATGTAAAAAAAGACCAAATAATAATTCATAATTTCGTTCGTCGTCGGGCCTCTAAAGAAATTATCCAAAACAGCGCGAGAGCCGGGAGGGGAGTTGAGAGCAAAAAATAGCCGCGCGCACGCAAACGAGCCGGAATAATCCGTAACTTGAAAGAATCGCGGCCTCTGCAGTGTATATTGCACCCTCTTTCTCTCTCTCGCAGACCCGACGTACACGCCCTTCGCGAGAGTTTCTATGCCGCACAGGAAAGTTTTTATTTGAGACGTATGTACTATGGCTGGGTGTATGGGATACTGGTGATCATTGGATTTATGCTGTAGATGCACTGTTTTGAAATTCACGTAAAATTATGTAGACTATTTAAATTTAGATACAAATAAAGTAATAATTAATGTTGCCCTTACGCGGTGAAGCATTTTTTATTTCAAGCGCATGTCATGAAAATTCACGTTTTCGTGCGATACATACTTTAAACTACTTAGGGATGATGTTTTCCAGTAATTGTTTAAATAGCGCAAAACTTTTATTAGGTTCTACAAACACAAAAAATATGTTTGCCATCCATTATTATCGAAACTTTTTACGAGTTCAAAAGTTCATAAATGATAAACTAAGAATAATAAGCGATGTACATCTAATTATCTGACTCTACAGCGACGAAAAGAAAAATCATCACAAAACAGCGTACTTCATCCACCTTCCATACAGTACACACGAGCCTGCTGGGAAATTAACCCTCCTCGCCATTATAAATTATGTGCCAGCCGTTCCTCGTTATATCACGCACTTGCAGCAGCAGCGGCGGCAACGTCTTTTCTATAGTCTAAAGTGCGCACGTGCAGAGAGAAAGACGCGCAGGTATTATAAATATGCTCGTGGGCGGCCTCGTGTTTTGGCCTGTGTGATGTAGACGATATTTTACCTATCGATTTAATATAGGCTTGACTACTGCGAAGTGTTATTGGAATCTATTTTTCTCATCCTGCATAAAAGAGAAATGTAAAAATACTAAACAACAAAACGAGTTATTGATAATCGAGAGACGTGTGTACAATCGACGTCGGTCGCTATTTTCGTGAAAATATTATTGCTCTGTTAGCCGACGGATATTCCGCCAGTGCACATGTATGCATTTTTCCGTTGTTTTCGAAATCTCTACGCGCAAAACACTCGCTATATAGCAATTACCTATCAGCGCGAGATTATTTCTGACAGCGAAAGCAATGCGGATCGCTATATTGTACGCGAAATTTCGCTCGCAGCGCACGCAAAGTTCGAGCATTCAAGTCTAGCTCGCTTTATCTGTCCCCGTGTATTGCTATTTTTTTTTTTTATTCAACCAGCGTGTATAGTTCCGACGGCTTTCGACAGACGCTTAATTTGCGAACGAATCGCGATGTTTTTTTCGGCCTTGGAATTCTTTTTTTTTTTTTTTTTTATTGGTATCGAACTGTTGCACGCTGCGGAGTTGATTTAATGGATCGTTTCTCTTTTTTCCTGCTACGTTTGATTTCGCTTAACTTCCGTGCTTGGACGAGCTAATCGTTGAAAAACATTAGGTCTCGCCAAATCAAACGATCAGCCATACGTACCGTCGTTCTGGAGCCATATTTCCGATATCAAGGTCTGACGTTCCAGAAACAAGTTCAAAAAGTTCTTCAGTATAACTAAAAAAAAAAAGTAAAAAAGCGAAAGGAAAAAGTCGCTCGCGAACACCCGTTGATTGAAGTGATTTCTGACGGCTGCTGTGTACTGCTTCGCGAGGAAGAGGGGGCTTAAGGATGCAAATTGAAATTGAAATCCGCGCGCCGTAAGCAGCCTTTCGTGCGCTGTTCCGCTCCTGACAAGACACGAAAGATAGGAATTCATGCGCGCGTGCGAATTCCGAGGGCCACACCAACGGCACCGCGGCTGCAAATCCTTCAGCGAGAGCCACTGCGAATTCGACTCGAAATTGAATTCTGCATTCTTCGCGCTGCTGCTGCTGCATGCAAGCTCTGCGCGGATCCTCTTTCTTTCGCGCTGCCGCGAGAGAAAGAGGCTGTTTTTCCCTGTGCGTTTGCTTTGCAAGAGCACTTGACCTTTTCCTTTTCTGCGGAAGATACTGTGCTGGGAGAGAATGCTTTTTTATAGTTTGGAAATTCTATGTTGGTGGCATTTTTCGTCAAATTTTTCCCTCGGGAGTGTTGTTAAAATGATTTGCGGGATTCAGAGAGTTGGCGGGTATTTAAAATAGACTGTAACAATAGATGTACACCAATTGTTAGACACTACCATTCTTGTTACCTTTTACCAAAACTCGTTCAACTCATTCTTATATATAAATATAAAAAAATACAATCGAGTATAAGTGAAAAGAAAACCAAGCCCGCGGCGACCTCTGCAGTAAATTCGAAATCCTCGCACCTGGTCAATCATGTGCAACAGGCCCTCCGCATTATGGCATCTACTTTTCTCCTGTGTATACCGCGCGGCCTTTTCACCGCCTTCGTCGCCTCTTCTTCTGCATCGCTGGCCAACTTTCGTCTCGGCTTATTCCTGCTGTTGCACTCGCGCCAGCTTCATCTTCTTCTTTTGTCAGCGGCTTATCCCCTCGACCCCTGGAAAAAAAGCAGAGAGGAAAGAAGGACCACGTATAGAGTGCCGCAGTAGCGCGCGTATACAACTGTAAAGATTCTTTTACGCGCGTGCGAGAAGAATACAAGGAGCCGGAATTATTCACGCGGCAATGCGAGATGCCTATGGTCTTCTTCGAGTCTTTTTTAGCCATTTTTTTCTGTCTTTTTGTTAATACAATATTTGAAGGTTGAGTTTTCGGTGCGGCCGTTGGGGTGGTCGCAGAGAAGATTTTATTAACCTCTTTATGTATTCAGGCAAATATTTTACTTTTAGTCGTTCGATGTTGGCTGTTAACTTATTTAAGTACGCACAAGTGTATTCACGATCCCTGCGCCGATGAAAAATGATGTAAAAATTTTACTAATTTTAATTAGCGATTGCATATTTTAATTAAAAATATCTCACACGGGAAGACCATTTCCGAAAAAGCTTGAGCTTTTTCAACTGTGGTATCATAACATGTACAGCACATTAGAATTTACACTATCGACTATACGTTGCCAGAACGATCGACATATTTTAATTCGTGACAATGTTATAACTCTACCTGCAGTATGCCGCGCAGTTTCATCGCTACGCTTACTCTGTAACTACCCTTTCTGAAATTGAACATTTGCAAAATGAAATTCCAGCAACCCTTTCCACCCATCACAACATAATCAAGCAAACAAAAGCTCGCCCTACACCGCCACCCAAAAAAAAATGAAGAACCACCTCAGCCCCCAAGAAGCAATAAATAACTCCAACAAGAGCAGCAATACACATTCCGAAGTGGGTCAGAATCTCCATTCCTCGCATAGGAATGTGGCTCTCCCTGCTGCAGCAAACGTTCTCCTACCTTTCCACCACACGCGCACATAGCTATATCCAAGAGGGTAAAGACACAAAAGCGTGTGCAAGAGAGAGAGAGAGAGAGAGAGAGAGAGAGAGAGAGAGAGAGAGAGATGAATACGCGCTCTCGCGCGTCGCGGCGCGTGTTTATGTAAGGCGTCGTGTATACACGAAATCCGGCATTGCACTTCCGCGCGACGGCTGTCTTCCTACCCGCCCGCGGTGACTCTTTTCCCCCTTTTCATTCTCTCTGTGTACACTTGTGCATATATATGTATATATATATATATATATATATAGCTGTACGTGTAAACGACGCACGCGTGCATACATGTGAAAGGGGATGGGCTCGGTGTGCTCTACCTGCGCGCAGATAATCCAGTGACCCAACAGACGTACGGGATTCATTTCTCTTCTTCTGCTGGAGCTAGTCTTCTTTCCGGGAGCGTAGACGCGAGCCTGTCGACGCCTCTTTTTGGACTGTTTTTTCATATGTATGTATATAACATGCGAATCACTGCCTCCAAGCTATACGCCCGCATAATAGAGTCTAAAATTTTTTTAAACTATATCTTTTTTCGAAAAACTGGTGACTTGATGGAATGAATGATTCAAAGGCGCTAGTTTTGATTTCTTGGTGAGTTTATGTATATCTATTTTTTAAATTGAACTTCTTTCTATTTCAAGAGGCAATGTGACTAATATAAATACCTTAGTGCAACTTTCAAAGTCGATATTCTTTTAGCCGATAGGCCGATATCCGGTTTGAACTGGGACAATATTGTATAATAGTTCTGATACAATTTAATATTCTTGTTTTCAATATATATATATATATAATGTCAATGAATTAGAAAAATAACGTTGCTAACTCCGTTTGAATATTGAACTTCCGTTGAATTGAGTTATATCGTTCCTATGAGTAATTATGTAGAAGTATCATAATAATATATCATTATATTATATTATCATGCGCTTTTACTCCACCTTGTCTTGCTTTACTGTCAAACTGTTGACTTGATTCGTAATGTTTTTGCAAAATTTACTATTATAAGTAATTTCAATTTATTAAAAAAAATACCGGTAGCCTACGAATACAAACTTGGATTTTATGCTATTGGCGCAGTACGCTGCGTGCACTGTAGTAGACTGTTAATTCATTAGCTTATTAAATGAAATATAAATGCTTGGTTGATAATTTTAATATTTGTTTTCTATCACGGAAATATATCAAACTTTACAATATATGATTCATTTCGCGCTCGTATAAATTTCAAAATCCCCACGGGTTCGTTGCCAACTTCCTTTTAAAATTTTAAGGTTATGTCTCAACTCAGTTTGTGTCAACGTTCACATCACGTTTCTTTTTGTAACAATAATAATATTTACAATAGAATATTATAAATACACAAATTATAATTTAATATATATTATAGGATTACATTACATTTTTAATATTAGAATCAATTTCAGGTAAACAAATCAAAAAACCGCTGCCAATTTATTGGCACGTAGCTTCCTCTAACTAAATTTATAGTTCCAATAGATAAAATATTTAACGTTAGAGTATGTCGTTAGAAAAATGCAGGTTAGCCAGCTGGGCGCAAAGCTTAATGGAACAACGCAGATACTATAGGCTACGCAGATGATTTGGATATACTGGTGGATTGTAGGGAAACGGTAAGAAGAAACGCGGAAATCCTCATAACAGCGGCGGAGTATACAAGGTTAGAAGTGAGTGAATCAAAAACAAAGTACATGATTGTGGATAAGCTAGGCATCTGCAGAGGGGAGGGAGATCTCAAAGTTGGGAATTTTACTTTTGAAAAGGTTAGCGAATTCAGGTATCTGGGTACGACCATAAATGATAGAAACGAGATTAATGTCGAAATAAATAAGAGACTCCATTCGGGTAATGCTTGCTTCTACGCCGTGAGCTATTTACTTAAGTCGAGGCTGTTGTCTAAAAACGTTAAAATAAGAATATACAGGACAATAATACTGCCGGTGGTTCTGTACGGGTGCGAAAAGTGGGCTCTCACTAAGCAGGCGGACAACCGTTATAGGGTATTTGAAAATAAAGTCTTGCGAAAAATATACGGGCCGAAGAAAGATGAGGAAACCGGTGAATGGAGGAGACTTCACAATGATGAGTTACATAATCTGTACGCGTCACAAAATATTAACAGAATAATAAAATCACGCAGATTGGGATAGGCAGGGCACGTAGCGAGAATGGGAGACGACCGTACAGCAGCGCGTGTCATGAAGGTCAGGCCGATGGTAACGCGACCTCTAGGTAAACCTAGACGTAGATGGGAGGACAACGTAAAAGCGGATCTAGTAGAAATAGGACGGGTGGGTGTCGATCGAAGAGGTGCATATTGGATGGGGTTGACACAAGATCGGTCAACGTGGAAGGCTTGCGTAGATGAGGCGATGAACTCGAGTTCCAAATGCCACTTAAAAAAAAAATACATAAAATATTATTTAAATATACAATGTTAATGCTTTTTTAAATATTTTCAATCTTGATAATTTTGTTAAAGGAGCAATTAAAAAATAATACAAAATATTGTGGATCTGAATAAGTTGGAATTGAGTACAGGGCAACTACAAAAGAAAAGTTTTATTTATATTTCAATTGTATTATTAATATTTCACAATATGTTTGTAATTAATATGTTGCGTTATCATACTGATGTGTGTATATATCATTTTGACATAATAGGGAGGGACTTTAAAGACGTGCAACGACACCCCTATAAGAGGAGGAAAAAGTTTTAAGAAAAATAAGTTTTTACATTTTAGCTCTTTACTTGCGAACCGCTCGACGAAATCGTTTAAAATTTTAGCAGCAAATAGCTTTTTTATGGTTAATTGCTATTTTGTAGCATTTGACTGCATTGCTTTAGAGATATGAGAAATCAAAAAATTTTCAAAAAAAAATTGAACCTTGATATCTTAAGAATCATAGGGGTTTGAAAGCTGCGCAATAAACTTAACCAAGACACATAAAATATCTACTTTTTCTCAAGCCTTTTTACTTTCGTAATCGAGGCACAAAAAAACTCATTTTATCCAGTTTTCGATTTTTTACTGAAAAAATAAGTAGTCAAATTACTTAAAATTTTAATGTAATATAGTTTGACACGTGACCCATCGACATGATTTTTTTCGTGAGGTTTATGATGTTCCAGGGATATGAATTTAAAAAAAAATCACCTTTTTCATTTTATCTATCGAACAAAGCGGTCGATCCCGAGGACCAAACGGGGAAAAGTAGGTAATTTTATTATCTTTCAAATGCATATTAGCTGAATTGTTTGTAACGATGGGATGATTGAAAAAAAACGGAAAATAGTGTTTTTCAAAAATCAAAAATTGGCCATAAAAAAATAGTTAGAAAAATAAAAAAACAAATGTTTTTCCCGAGTTCAGAATCCAAAAATATACATGCATATCAAATTGTATTGATATTGACCAAGTAGTTCCAGAAATATTACGGTATACACACACACATTCACACACACACACACGCACACACACATCCATACGGACATTTTCTAAAAACACGTGATTTGAACTTTTAACACACCAAAAAGTATTTTCTAGAAGTTTTGACGAAACTCAAAATTTTACTATTACAAAGCTTCCTCTAGGAGGAAGCAAAATTCTAACGATACTTTTGACGCATGCGCACTACATGAGCCAATCATATTGACGCATTCTTGGCTTCACTTCATCTGGTCATGACTTTTTTATATACACGGAAAAAAATGGTTGGTAACGGTAACAAACCACTTGGCAAAATACGCACCAACTATTTTTTTGGTTAACCTAACCAATAACTTGATAAATGTTACCAAAAAAGCAGGTAACTTACCAATTATGTTATTATACTTACCAAGTAATTGGTAAGGTTAACCAAAAAAATAGTTGGTGCGTATTTTGCCAAGCGGTTTGTTACTGTTACTAACCATTTTTTTTCGTGTAGGGATAATAGTTTTGGAATCTATTATATTATAGACACAGCAATGCAGTCGGTTCGCCGAATATTAAGCATCGTTTTTAAAATAATTTTCGGCAATTATTAAGATGGATATTATACTCTATACGAGTTCATGAATCGAACTTTACAAGTCAAATAAAATAAATGTATGTGTATGCATAGCGTATACGCACTTATGAGAGACCGCACACGCGAGCGGCTGTTAAAAGCTAATTTAGGTCGTTGCATTTTTGAAAGTGCAATTTCGACAAAGGCAAGCATGAAATAACTGGGATTCTTAGAATTGATCGCTTTAAATGAACGGCCCTAATTTCGGGTCATCAGCCACGCGGTCCGGTGTTGATCGTGTAATTAAAGCGAATTAAAGCCTCGATTAGCATTACAAAGAAGCAGTTTACGCTGCACTTGTCGCCCGAATTAAATGAAGCGCTATAAATTCAAGAGCAAGCGGTGAATGGCATTTATCATTGAAAAATCGTGTTCTTTTAAAATAACTATGAAAACATAAAAAGCATGATATTTTAAAGAGACCAATTTAATTTTCACATAAAAAATAATAACTTGAATCACCAATAACGTCCAAGGCGAACCCGACCAACGTCAGCGATACAGAAGCGCACAATTTTCCGTTAAATTTCTTCAAGAAGTTTTTGCCCTCCAAAGCATAATAAATTCGATTAAAAATTTACGGCATAAGGCAACAAATGCTCTCGACCGCGAGGGGAAAAAAGTGTTTTCTGGCCGATAAATAACGCTGTGTACGTAGCTCCGCAAAACAGCGCGCAGCCCGTAAACAATCACGATAACCTCCTCGGGAAATGCACGGGCGCAGTCGCGCTGAATTAGGGCAGCGCGAGCGAGCATCCGCAAATTGCGACGATATAGTCCCGAGTGTGTGCAGCAGTGGTGCGCGGTGTATATATAGTGCACTACTAGTCGCTACACGAGAACAGCGAGTCATGGGCATTCCATGATAATTGCCCTCCAGAGCTACGCCGTTTGCCGAGTGGCTAGTTGGTCGAGCGTCGAAGATCGCGAGAGTGCGAAAAGGTTATTCGCTCGTTTTCGGAATGCACAAGTCGAAAAATGTTGAATTTCGTGCCAAAGTATTTAAGGAATCGAGTCTGGTATCGAAGAAACTCCATATCAGCACTGAAGAAGCCGCGATAAATAGCTACTTAAAAATTTACTCTGCGCACGTACTTAAAAAAGCTGCGCGAACTTCAAAAAGTAGACACAAAAGCTATAGAGCATTCTCTCGTCCCGTCCAGTGTGCAGCCTCAAAAGCGGCGCCGAGTCCAGCCGCACTATATGCCACACACGCGTACACTCCGCTCTGCGCCAGCATATTCAAATTGAATGAGCGAAGGAGCCGCTCGCGCCTCTCTTAATTAGCGCAGAATTGAATTAACGCGCGACCAAGCGAGCTTCTCTCTCTCGCTCTCTCTCTCTCTCTCTCTCTCTCTCTCTCTCTCTCTCTCTCTCTCGATATGTGCGCGCTGATGGTATTGTGCAAGGGCGAATCTGCATTGTAGCAGCCTTATGTCGCCTAAGTTGATCAGCCGTGACGGGAAATCAGATTTACAACGATGCTCATGCTTAGTTTGATTATATCACTTATATTTAAAATTTGAATTTTCACTCATTCCATATACTCATATCGTGTACGCGTGGCCCACATATGTGCCAGACTCTGGTGAACATCTGTGCGAGAAATATTCGGAGCATATAAAGTAAAGCCGCCGCCGGAAGTAAGTACAGCGTTGCTTTTTCTTCCAATAGCCCGTGAAATCTCCGCTAATCGAGCGGCGCGTGCACACGTGGCTCGGAATATTACGAGGATACGGGGGTATGCATAGCTGCTATGGCTGCGGCAGTTGCTTGTTTGGCTACAGCGTGGATAATCGATTCTCGGGACTTCCGATGCAGCTTCGACTGTGACGAAATGCGGGGATGTAAACAGTCATGTATTATTTTTGTATTTAGATGACTGTAAAAATGTAACGTGCTGGTCGTTAAATTTATGATGGCTCATACGTGAGCTGTTTATTTTAACTGCTTTCGTATATAAGAGGAGGAAAATGATCGATAATGTACGCGCGTCAACTTCTCTTTGTTAATTACATCCACTGACTGTGAGTTTTAATTATAATTAACTAGATTTTAGAACGTCGGTAGGTATAAGTTTTGATCTTTTGATTCTTGGAATGAGAAATAGTACGTACAGTAATAATTAACGACATCCCTTGGATTTGTATAACTTTATTTTCGCACTCTCCAGAAAAATCGCGCGATATTACATTAGATCATTTATATTCTTGACTTACTCTATAATTTGAATCATCAGATTTATAAACTTACATTAACAAAATCGCATCTTGTGCATTTCACTAACATAAAAGAAAGGACCCAACGTAATTTATTGACGTCTAAAGTTATAGAACGGGTAGTTTGACCCCTAACGGAATCGTTCACTAAGAAATTGTTTTTTGCAATCAATCAATTACTCAAAGTTATTTTCAAATGTTCAATATGAAAAATATCAAATTGAATTAATCCAATAAAAAAAATCTTAACTACTATACTTCCCATAAATCTCTAGAAATGCTACGTTTCAGTACGGGAGTACAAAGCGCGACGTGAAGCAGACCGTATCGGAAACTACCTATAATATATACCTATAATATATACGTATATGTTTCTAATACAACAATGTGTACACACACTCGCGATCCTAAATCAGATACACTTTAGTGCATTAGTATGAATCGAAGCAAGGAGTGAACATTAACCTTGAAAGAGTTCAGCCGTACCGTAGAAGTTCGATGCATCCGTGAAATACAAGTAGGGGAGAGGTCGTGGTGGTTGTTACTAAACATAAGGACTCGTCGTCAACTATGCCGTACACAACAAGGGGTCGGACAATAGAGCGAAAATGATAAATAAGTGCCGACTGAAATCGAAGTTATAAATGCATTGTGCGGTACGGAGGAGTGAAACACTCGAGTTGAATAATACTTTTTTAACGCTCGCGGCATACGTCCCTTGAATTTACATGAAAACCGAGGCTCTCCAACTTTCGAGAGCATCAATAATTTACCGCAATTGAGAGTACATTTCGCGGAAACTCGATGAGCATACTAAAGAAGGCAAAACTAAAAAAAAACATTGGCAATCAGCAACTTCGAGACGAAGCCGCGGCGTATAATAACAACGCAAATAACGTTCAATTCCGCCTCAGTACAGCGCGGGGCGCGACAACTCAGTGCCTTCCACGACAATGACGCTGCGTTTAACGCCGAGACACTCGCGCAGTCAAGTATGTAGCTGGCGCTACATCGGGGACCAATTGGGTGCCCGACCATTGTTGCGTCAACACAGATGTTGTCGGGAAGAGGAATATAAGCTCGCATATGGCGCCGGAATTATAAGGGCCGATATCTTTTGGCAATCCGTGAAGAGTGAAAAGTAGGCACTCGACGAGCGAGATGCGATTAGGCCAGAGAGCGAGAGGTTTGGCCGGCAAGCTTGTGCTCGTTATCGCATCTTATTACGCTTCGTTGAGCTGCCAAGATCTGAGCTTTTCGAATATTTCCAATTTCTTAGGTTATACTTACGGTATCAGCACAGATGGCGCGCGCGGAGATTTTGTAATTACAAAAAAGATCGAGTTTAAAGATTCAAGCGCCAGTGCGATAAAGAAGTTTATCATGCATAAAAAGCGGCGTAAAAGCCCCTTACTTTTCATTCCGCGATCTCGTAAAGCACCGGTGCACGCTGAATATATACTTCGAAAAAAAAGCCTCGAGCGGAGATAGAGCCCGACGTTGTGAGAAGAAAGTATTTTTTTCTCTCTCGAAACAAACGTGCCTATACCTATGTCTTCCATCAAGGGGAAAAAATCCGCTCACACCTCGACACCGAGAAACGCATCCAGGGGCCATATACCACAAAAAAAACACAGCGTAAGAAGGGAACAAGACTGCACCAGCGAAGAAGCCAGAGAAAGTAACATGGTCGAAAGAGAGAGAGAGAGAGAGAGAGAGAGAGAGAGAGAGAGAGAGAGAGAGAGAGAGAGAGAGAGACAGAGAGAGAGAGAGAGAGAGAGCATGCGAGGAGGTTATAAACGTTCTCCCGCTGAGCATCTCATCCGCTGTAAAGTTACAGCTTCTGTAAACCTCAATTTCCGTGCGGCTTGCGTGTACATATGACGGCAATAAACTTTTATCCCGCGCCCGGCGTTTTATGATAATGGAGAATGCGGTCAGAATGGGGAGGTCTCGCATCGGCGTGTACATAGTAACACTCTTATAAAGAGCGCCACCTAGCGGCGTGTATGTGTGTGCGCGCCGCGCGCCAGCTCGATTTCGCGCCACGGGGTGATTTTCCGAGGCAGCCGAACGATTATTACTCGCACGCATCCCTCAATTACGACGATAAATTGCCCACCGAGCTCTATACGACGACGATGATGACGACGGCCAGGAGGAGAAGAGGCTGCGCGCTTTTCTTTTAAGAGCCTGATTAACCTTACTGCGCAGTATAAGGTGAATCAGAAGAGCAAGTACGTATTACGTTATTTCTCAAAAGCCTTTACTCAATGATTAAAAAATCAATTGAGGTAAATTAAAAGAATTGTTATATCGCATGACTGCACGAAGAGCACACAAAGTGCGGATCATATCGTCGAGCTCGTTAATAAAACGTTCAATCGGCCAATCAATCTCTCAATTATAACCGGGCGATTTCCGCAGCAACAAAGCAACAATTACTCGCACGCATTTCTCAATTACAGCAGGATGCATTATTGGTCAACGCAAGCTCTCCCGCTGTTTATACACAGAGCTTGATTAATAACGATACAATAACGCAAATCACGAGCATTAGCGGCTTTCCGAGACTGGCCTCCCGTCGAACACATCCGTTTATTCACACTTCCGCCAAAATTTTAGCCGAAGTTTTCATTTCATCGCTCGTAAATTCACGCGTTATGGATATATGCGGGCGTAAAAATTTCAAATTATTTTGCGGACTCGAACAGGCCAATGAAATTATTTACATCGGCGCTTATACGCTTCTCGTAAAAGCATTGTTATACAGCAGGAAATATCAATATCAAAGAACGAAACAGCGTAATTATGCCACTGGACAATAAAAACCGAAAAATAACTCGCTCCTACGTGAAAATTTCTGATCGCATACGCGCGCGCAAAATGGCGCCCAAAGGAAAAAGGACGCGCGCGAGAAAGCATTCACCGCGTGATGATCCACGTCGTTTCCCATACACATCCCGGGAAGAGAGGGCTGTTCTCTCGTCGCTTCTCTTCTACTTCGAGCTGCGGAAAATTGTTTCGTCCGAGAGCCGTCGTTCGTACAGTGGAGCGCAAAAGGCAAGATGTGCTTATACCATACATCTATAGGAGAGTATGGGTAGTGGCGATGGTGATCGGGTCGAACGACTTTCTCTCCACAGACGGTGGTTGTTTCCGGGAAAATTCGTTGAAGGTGATGCCACTCTTCTGGAGTTTCCTGTTATTGGTTTCTCTATTATCTACTCGTGAATTTTGATCGAGAATTATTCTATAAACTAACAAATGCTATTATCATCAATGGTGGTTTCCAGGTATATCCTTTCATAACCCTGGTAGAAATGTTTTAGGTGTTTAAAATAAAATGTGAAACCCTTGATAACAGATAAAATATATGTAATATAACAAGTAAGAAATTTTAGTAAAATTTAATTAT
Organism: Trichomalopsis sarcophagae; assembly: GCA_024372645.1. NCBI lineage: Eukaryota > Metazoa > Arthropoda > Insecta > Hymenoptera > Pteromalidae > Trichomalopsis > Trichomalopsis sarcophagae. Next base: position 305,870 of record QLSS01000072.1, read on the forward strand.
TACCAAGAGTGCGTAGTTTTACAACATGTATATTGAAAAGTGGAACCCTAACCCTATTTAAAGTAGTAATAAAGTGTGTGAATATTATTTAGTTTTTTTTAAATGTCAGTGAGAAGTTCAATTAAAAGAATAAAGAGTTTGAATATATACTGTGTCTCTGTGCCCCAAGTCGCTCTCGGTGAGGTTTGAGAGCTGAATTTAAAGAAAAGTTCAGTATCCGAGTCAGTAAGTTTCAGTCTATCATTATACAATGCTCTTTGAATTGCAAAAAGGCTACTAGACAACTAAAATATGACACTGACACTTCCTATGTCACCTAGAAATATGTAACCTAGATGATTCTGATTTAACTATTTTCGTTCATATTTTCACATCAAGGCTCAACTTTAAATATCTTTCCACAATCACAAAAGAAATCTATATGCTAAATATGAGCTTTCTAGACCTGTTAGTGTTTGAATGATAAAAAATGCAAAAATGGATAAACAGGTATCGGCCTCAAAATCTCTCACAACTGCTAAAAGTAAAAATTCTAATTAATGCCTTGACAAAAAAACTAAAATACTTATCACTTTCTTTGTGTAAAAATACACTGGAAACCAGAAATACAATGTGCTAGAGATGGTAGTTTATGTGTAACTGTCTACAACCTAAATTTGATACGATAAATTAAAAAATTCATGTGGGCCTCGATGTGAAAATATGAATGAAAACAGTTAAATCATAACCATGTAGGTTACATGTTTTCTAGGTAGCATAGAAAATATCTGTGTAAAATTCCAGTTGTATAGCTTTTTTATAATGCAAATAAATGACATTGTAATGATAGACAAACCCACTGACTTTTATACTAAACTTTTCTTCAAATTCACTACTTAAACCAATGACGACGAGATTGAGCATTATTAATATATTTATTTAAAAATAGTTTTGAGGCATTTACACTTGTGGTGGATTTTCTACTAGAGTTATTAAACAGAGATAGAATCAACAGCGCGCGAAGCGCGCCTTTATTCCTAGTAATGTTTAAAAATAGTGGTATCGAATTGTAATATTGTCAAACGAAATAGTCATATATTCCCAACAATTTTCCATCCAAACTGTACTCGTCAGATCTTTCGCAGCATATGCAGACGCATCGATGCAGTTTTTCCACCAGCCTTATCCTGTCCAATCAGTCATTTCTGCACCCTGTTTGTAATACATTGAGAAAAGATGAATGGCCTGAAAAAACCTGCACGAATATCGCTTGCGCGTACACGTGCTATATTTACAAGTTCCTCTCGCCTTTTTCTCTGTTCTTTAATTTCGATGCAGTGAACGCGGAGCAAAAAACTGAACGGACCATCTGCAGTATATTTTTTCTCCATCTCATACATAGTCACGAAATGTTTTCCGCTGATCCACGCAGAAACGACATTAGTGCATGCGGGAACGATATCATCGCCGATGATGCATATTTTACAGAGGCCGTCGTAAACAAGCGCAGAATATTATCAGGATTTAAAAAAGTTTCTAAACAGACGCTTCCTCAATACATCCTCGATAAACCTATGAGCGTAAAACTCCGCGGGGGCTATCTCCCCAGTCCGCTCTTTTCTTGCTGCCGCCTCGATTTTGATTTCATACGACCCCCGGGAGCCACGATGCGGAAGCGATCGACGCTTTTCCATCAAATGTACGAGACGCTTTTCCATTTTCTGCAGCCGTGGATGATTTTTCGTTGTAGTTCGGATAGCGCTGTCTTCTTGATTGTTCGTTAGAGCGATTGTTCTGAATTTTTTGTAAGCTTTTGGTGATTGGAGAATTGATTGGATATTTTTCTTGCGTTTTTATATAGAGGCATTATTATATTATATACATAACTCATTACAATATCAACTTTTGTTCTTTTCAAGTAAGAATATTACACCAGTTACTACCTCGATTGCTCTCTGTTAGATAGCAAATAAGTATTAAAAGAATAGCTATATGCAAATATTTAAATTACTTTTATTCTAATAAAATTTCAATTTAAATAAAAGCATTATTCTTTCGATATGAGTTGTTATATATACGAAAATGGAACTTTTTATTAGTTGATTTTCTTGTAGGATGTAATGCATGAAAGGATTTTATAATAAAAACAATAGTTTTTACTTCAAATTTTTATACATCTTAAAAAAATGAAAACAAATTCAAAGAAATAAATTAAAAAAAAAAAGATTTTATGCACTATTTCAAATTTTTATTGTATCATTAGTGAAAATAAAGATTTTTTAAATGAAGCCTAGAAAAGCAATATGGATTTCACTTTACCCTATACGAGAAAAACGAAAAGAATTCAAAGTGTATATTCATCGTAAAAAATAAAGCATACAAGCATATTTCTGTATTTTTTGAAACTGTTTCTTTCAACAAAGCATACACATTACACACTCGCCCGAGTGTTCAGTCCATCCACTTTATCTGCATGGCAAACTCCGAAGGAACCGGTTGAATTTATCGACCTCAGTTCGCATTATCATAGAGAATCATATAACATTATATGAGCGCGGAGAGCCATGACTTATCTCCCTCGATATTCCCAATATTATCCCTGCGGCCTTTATCTATCATTTGAATATTTCACGAGGTCGCTGTGAGAATCATTTAAATTTCAAAACGCCGACATCGGCCGATAACGTTATACTTCGACTACCTATACTCTCTCTCCCTATCCTACTTCTGGCACTTGTTCGATGGGGGCTGAAAAAAGGCGTATGCGAAAAACCACCTGCGCCTGAGGTTCTAATTTCGCCTCTGATGGCTGCCTCCTAGAGATTTTGCGGAAGATGTTCCCGTGCATGCGAATCGGCTGATAACGTATGAATTTTAACGGAAAAATCGAGCTGAAGCAAACTTTAGAATTTCCGAGCTTTGCTTCTGAAACGTGAATATAATACTCGCTCAGATTTATGGGTAAATGCGATATGAATAAACAAGTGCAACGTCCGAAGGAAAGTCCCAAAATCCGCGCTGTTCAGCCGAAACACAGAGGGGGCAAAAGAGTTTTCGCTATATGTAGTCTACTTCCGAGAGCTATAGCTGATTACACGCGAAATTCACGTATCCGCGAGTCTGAAATCTGGAGGCAAAGCCGAGCGAGCGCAAAATTCGAATTTTGCCCGGGAAGCGGAAGAGACGGCTCAGTCGTTCTGGAATTCGTATATATCGAAGAGCGACTCGATTCGTTCGGCGCAGCTTTTCGAAATCTCTGATGTACAGACGCGCACGCCTGGCGGGAAAATCGTGGGTAATGAGGTGAGAGTCTTCAAGTTCGCGGGAGTTATTTTTCAAATCAGACTAGCTTACGGATAGCGCAGGACAGCCACTGAATAAAAATAAAAGCGACAAGATGAAGAATAATATAGGTGCGCGTATATACATGAGAGAGAGAGAGAGAGAGAGAGAGAGAGAGAGAGAGAGAGAGAGAG
>QLSS01000072.1:309334-329482 GCA_024372645.1 Trichomalopsis sarcophagae
AGAGAGAGAGAGAGAGAGAGAGAGAGAGAGAGAGAGAGAGAGAGAGAAAATAGTGGAACATCGGCACTCGCGTGATTCGAATTTCAAGAGGGCGTCGAAATAGGCCGCGCACTCGTGCTGCACTTTCCGCTTCTTCTCTTTTTTCTCTTTCCATTTCGGCAACCAGCCCCTCGTGAGCTTTTCCTCACAGAGCTACGGAGCTTTATTTATTTTTTCGACGGATTAACTTCGCTGAAGATTTAAGGAAAATCAGGGAAAAATGAAAAATACGTATAATCATGTGGGCTGCGCACGCGCAGGGTTCAACCGGATAAAAGTGAAAATAGGTGGGCGTTGTCGTGGAAAGAATTTTTTTTTCGATGAGGTTCCGTTGCCTTTGTTGCGTAGCTTTCGCGAAGTTTTCACGCCTAATTTCACAATTTCTGCTGAAGTATAATTTAAAATTTTCTCACTTCCAAAACAAAGCCGACGAATTTTCCAAACCCCATATTATTCTAATCAGTCCGCAGAGTAACAAAATTAAAAACAAACATCGGCTTCCGGCGATTAATTTACCCCCTCCCCCCTCCCACGTACACGTGACCAGCGCAAACATATCGCCAACCGCGCGCGATATGCCAAAAAGAGCCGAGAGCGCAGCCGAATCGGGAGCTAGAGTACACAAGAGGTTTGCTGCTGCAATATACGTCGAGCTTATACCTATATATATGTGCGAGACACGGCCTCTCTCTCTCTCTCACTCTCACTCTCTCTCTCTCTCTTTCTCTCTCTCTCTCTCTCTCTCTCTCTCTCTCTCTCTCTCTCTCTCTCTCTCTCTCTCTCTCTCTCTCTCTCTCTCTCTCTTTCCCGACGTATAGATCCTTGAATTTATCGTCCGCGATGAGGATTTCGTGCTTGCGCTTATACGCGCAGCGCTCGTTTGTTTTTGTCAACGTCTCCCTGCTTTTCGTTATATTCGCACGGATATTTCCGATATCGCCTTTTTCGCCGCGGCTTTTATTCGTCCTCTGCGTCGACTCGCTGAATTTTGACGGATTTGGTCATAGCAGTGGTGTATGATTTGTATTTTTCAGAGCAAACATCGTTATAATCTCAGCATAGGTACTGCATAAAATTCCGCTCAACCATCAGCTGCTTAGGCTGTAATTTCGCATATAATAGGAAAAGGCCACTTTCCTCGGTCCTCGATATACAAAGCCTCTATCACTTGCTTATAAAGCCCACCTTAGCCCGGTATATACTCAAGATCGTCGTCGCGTTATCTCCTGGCCGAGATCTCGGCGTGGAGGGCCGTTATACATGCGCTCGTTATTTCATCGATATTCCGTACTTTTTTGCACTACCCCCCGTACGTGTGTGTATGTACATACGCGCATGCAGAGCAACTTTGAACTCGGCTGACTCCCTCCTGTCATCGTCGTTTGTTCTCGCTTGCGCTCTTCCGGATATTTACATACTACACGTATACCTATATGGGGAAATCTACAGAAAATATGCAGTTAGAGTGCTCGAAAATCCGAAAAAAAATTCAATGCTACATCGCCGCTACTACACTTTTCTTATCCTTTGAGGTCTATAGAACACTGAAAAGGCGATGATCCTGCGATATCGACCTCGGCACAATGATTTCTGGTCGATTTAAAATTTTTTTCGTGAAATTTTCGTCGTAAAAATTCATGAAAAGTAGCCATTGTTCAACGGCATGTACTCAAGCTCTGGGGGTGCAAACGGTAAATGCGTATTTATATGATCAAAATATAAGATAAAATCTTCAATTTTAGCCCTGGTGAGTTAAAAATAATTGCTTACATTCAAAGTTGTCTTGGTCTGAAAATAGCGAAAAATGGAAAATTCTCATAAAAAACTTGGTAGGTTAAAAATGGTTGCTTGGGTAAAAAGTTATCTACGCTTAAAAAATGCAAAAAATCAAAAATATTTATGTTATTAAATTATATGTCGGAATAACTCAACTAAATATGTGCTAAGGAAAACTTAAAACGTTGGCTTCTACAGAGTCTACGGTAATATACTGTCAAAATCTAGCCTGCACGATTGCATGAAAGAAAGCGGATACATTAACGAAAATGTAGGTTGAAGAAAAAGTAACAACCAAATATTCAATAGAGGGAGCCACTCAAGTCTTTTTTGAATGTTTTCTGTTTTCTGAAGTTTTTTATGTTGTAACAAATACAACATTAAGTATTCTGTATGTTTTTGTTGCATCAAAAATTTTTGAACTTTTCAGGCTATATTGATCCTTTTTTTCACACTATGGGTAAACTTTTGTTAATTATTTCTTTATTCTAAATTTAAAAATTATATCAGCACAGTATGAAATAACTGTTGAAGTAATCATGGTTTGTTTAGCACATTTTATAAAAACGTGATTATGTTAGCGTGAACATAAGTAATAAGCAAAGCAATCATAATCGGCTTTCGCGGTCATTTTCGAGATTTTCGATGTATTCGTAAATCCTTCAACTCGCTTCATATTATATGTAGATTTTTCTTAATTGAATTTGCTTACGATTAACTTATGTGTTTTCAAATTGCAACTTGCGATTTCTCCATACTATCGAATGATTTACGCAAATAATTTGATATTTAGCATACTCATTAATCATGACTTGTAAGACTGATAAATTGATCGTCTGATAGCGATGATATGCAATAACGCTAATTTATTTACCAATCTGCATAATTTATCTTCGAAGATCACCTAAGTGAATTATAATTACTTTATAAACAGCACACGAGGCTTTTGCTAATGTGTACTATTGAAATGTATTTATACCTTATCGACTATAATTGTGCCTGTATAAGAACCGAGTAACTTGGAAAATTTAATTAATGAAAAGCTCACTCTAACCTGAAACGTCAGTTTTTAAATGAACCATACACCTATACACGTACATTTTCTATTTACATCTCACGCCCTCCTTTAAGCCTGTCGACCTGTTTAACGGTCCAAAGTAACCAGCTTGCAAATATCGATGCGGCAAAATCGGCGCTGCTAATTAGTACATCCAGCTTATAAATAAGGTCGAGTCGTTTTGTAAACGTTGGTGGCTAGAGGCAAAAGTACGAAGGTGGCAAAGAGAAATGCGCGATCGCGCAGTTAGGTCTGGTAATTAAATAGCTGCGGGATGCACAAGCTGGTAAGCGCGAGAAAAGAAAAGAGAGTTTAATGGTCAAGATGACGAGATTCCCAGACTGCAGGGCTACGCCAATTTCAGACTTCCGGGGGAAATTTGGTCGCCGGATTAAATGAACAAATAAATAAGCCGGTTGAGCATGTCCCCTTTAAACATAAGCCATATCTTTTACGACTTGGCGAGCGGGATCGGTTTCAGTTTTACTTTTTGTCGCTTCGGAATCTGCCTGAGTAGGATAGAAGAATTTCGAGGCTGATCGGATTATCCGTCTTTTGCTCGACTTTTTTCGAGGATACATTTAAAAGAAATGCATCGAATCTTCGAGTGTAGTATAAAACTTCAGAGTATATATATTTTTTTTTGCAACATGCGTTAGTTTTGACATTTTTATTCATATACAGGAGGTTTGTGTATAGAAATAATCAAATCCTGTAAAAAATGATTTACTTATTAAATATTAATAATTAACTCAATAAAAGAAGTTTGATGTATTTAGGGATACATAAACAATACAATTGTACAATTGTATAATACAATAATAATACAACGTCTTGAGTTGTATAACAATTCTTTGTCGATAATATGAGTCAGAAAAAAATTGAGCATCATTTCAAAATTGAAATGATCCCTAAGTAGTCTATTCAAAAATTCACTCCACAAGAAAGTACTGTTTAAGATTTGCAAATTTATACATGCACTCATATCTACTACCTCTTTTCATCGAATTCTTACCACGGCCTCTTTCAAATTATATATATTTAGCCAGTATATATCGACGGCTGAGTGGAATATTAACGTATCCCGGCCGCGGCTCAGAGAACCCAAATCAACTTAAATTAAACTAAGATAACGCGTACACAAATTATCACAACTAATGTTAGCGACCGTGGAACATTGCATTTTTATGCTATAATCAAGTTATTTATTGTTTATTTATCACTTAAAGAATTTTGCTCGTTATCAGCATGCACTCGTTTCATTTTCGGGCTTTGGTCATAGAGATCGCATAATATAACCCTGGACGCTCTCTAAGTACAATTTCTAGAGATAAGCGATGAAACGTTTTTGAAACAACACGTGTACGTCGGAGGTGGGGATGCTCTGGTCTCTGGGCTTCTAGTTATGCTATGTGAACGCATGGCTTCTAACGCCGCAGCATATAGTTAAGATTATCGTTTAATAAAAATCGTATTAACAAAACTTCAATGTAATAGAAATAATGCTACTATTTTTACATAAAGAAAAAGCATTACTATTTTACGTACGTCCGAATAGTTTTCTTGTAACATCAACAAGTTTGAAATTATTATATAAGATCAATTTGACTAATGTAAATTTTAAAAAATATCATGCAAAGGGTATTTGCCATGATAGTAAGTTTGTATATTCTCCTGACTTCGCATTTGAAACCTTAGCGGCACAAAAATATCCGATACCTCATCGAACTTTAAGTACATTTTTATGAATCAAGTTGTAAACATTTTACTAATCGCCGACTTAGTGATAGAAAAGAAATAACAAATCGTGAGCGCGAAAGAAAGAATGCTGAAAACAGACTGCAAAGTAACTTATTATTTTTATTTATACTCAGTTTTTTTGAATGCATGTTGAATTAAGATATTTACAAAGAGCCAAAAAATAAGTATACTCAAATGCGAATTTGGAATCAAAATACATCAAAATTGACCGACAGTTACCTTATAACACTGAAAAAACTGCAGATCCATGCCACATTCGTTATCGCTTGCATGAATCTGTTTGCAAAGCAGTTCAGTCGGTACTTTTTGGGATCGCAAGCTCGTGCAGATGAAGCGAAGGGGCGCTACTTTAATTGACGGCTCGTCGTTTCACTGTCCACAAAAGCAAGCAAAAATTCACACTCGACGAGTTACACGACTTTTCGATCGAACTGACTTCTCAATTTATTTATTCATCAGGATTACTTTTAACCTGTTATTTCACGTTGCGCATTTTAAAATAAAGCTTTTAATTCAAAGTTGCTATGCTATTCATCCATTATACCTATGTATAGAATAAAGTTTTTGGCTGTCTTTATAGAATAAAGTTAATGGCTCTCGAGGTGGCTTACATATTCGATGTAAAAGTAGACTCGCGTGATCAATAACGAATACGCGTTTTTTCTAATTCTCTCCCGCAGTTGAAGAAGCAATGGCAGTAGAAGCTTCTCGTCGAAATTCAGTTAGCGGGATAGTTAGTTGCTCTCGCAGCTTGCGTCTGCCTGTCGGCCCATAATAGATAAAGACAAGAATCCCCGAGTTTCCAGACGCGCGCTATCTCAGTTGACAGGAGCCTCTGCCTGCGGTCTGTCCCGAGCTCAACAAGTCCGACTGCTGCATATGCACGATTTGCTAGTGCAGCAGCTGCTGCCTTGCGCCTGGGCTATATATACTCGGCTCGCTGTTGTTGTTAACTCGTGGGATGGGGGTGTACGCGTGTGTTCACGCGCGTGTGCGGTGAGAGGAAATTCGGGAGATGCACTGCGCACTTTGAGCTAATCATTTCTTTGTCTTTGATCCTCGAGACGGCTGTGGTGGCTATATGGAGTTTGCTAGCGGTGCGGACGTTGCTTAATTGGATGAACGTTCTGAGATTCGAGGCTCATTATTAGCCGCCGAATCGTCACTGGGATTTGGTTAGTCCGCCTTGAATTCGAAATGTAACTTGACGCCCGGCGTCTCGTGTATTTTATCAAATGGAGAAGTATCGAACGATCTGCAACGAGCGATGAATTATCGGGCGGAACTGCATTTTAATCATCCAATTGTTTCGTTTTCAATATAATTATAGCACGATTCGGTTGCAGTTGAATTGGGCTAAGTCGATTTTCATTCAAACAAAAAGTGCCTTCAATAGAAAGAAATTTATTCACAATCCGCACAATAGCAGAGCATCAAAGAAAAAAACATGAAGGATTCAAATCCACGCGCAGTAAGCCAATATCCCTTAATCGCCGACCGAAAATTCAGGGGGAAAGAAGAGAAAGATCGAAACATTCTCCACATCCCCGCATCAGCATAATTGCGCCTCCCGCGATTGTTTTCCTCATGCGATTTTTATCCCCCTCGAAATTTCTCATTCGACCTGACGTTCCCTTCCTTGTGGCACCTATATACGCGGTGTATGGTATATTTATGTACACAGTCACACACATATCGGTATCTCGCGATTGCAAGATGAAGGAGGGGAACGTTTTCATCAAGAGCAAACGCGCGCAATTCCTTAGGTGTGGCTGCGCTTTATTGCACCGCGAGCTTTTTATTGCCGCAGACGTGTCCTTTATTTTCGGGCTTAGCGGCACGTGCTGGTCGTCGCGCGTTATTTTTATCGCCGCTGTATTAATTTCGGAGTTTATTAAATTTTTTGTCCTGATACGGAAATCCAGCACACGGTATGTGTGTAGTTTGCTTTATTTATACAATATGAGATCGGATATGTTACAAACAGTGTATATATAATACCGTGAACGATAAAAAAGAAGTCATCAAGCGAGCGAGTAGCCGGCAGGGTGCAATCAGTCCCGCGACGTTAACGCGTATAATTAACCTGTCAAGTCAAAGTCACTTGACCGCCAGTGTAAAGTCTCACACGGATATACAATCTCGTACAATTACGGCAATGACGGCCCCTGCCTGGAGCTCTTATATAGCCCTATAGTTGTAGAGGCCACTGTTTGTGTGTACATATATATGATGGAAGTCTCCAAGAAGCGTCTATACAGCTCTCTCACTCTCTTTCTCTCCTCTGATGCTCGCAGTGAACTAATCCCTGACGACGAAGCCTGTCCCTGCTTGGCTCATAAATGTAATGTTAAGAGTCATTAAAATCACTCGAGTGATGGATCATTCTACGTCACAGGAAATAGCACTGTTCCGTATTTATTTCAAGCCGTTATCGGATTTATCATACATGGCTTGAAAATTGTAGTTGTATCTTTCAAATGCTTATTAAGCAAATACAGATATGATATGAGTCTACGACAAGTCGGACACTTTCCGGTCGAAAAATCGAGTTCTTGCAATTATGAGGGCACACTCGCCAAATCCAGTTTTTTTACATGCGTTATTGAGTATACAATATGTCACAGACGCACACGTCTGCAACGCGAGCAGCGAGACGTGTCAGCGATAAGAGTCCGCCGAGCCGTACTACGATGCATAGCGTCCGAATGCATCGTAGACGTTAGCTCAGTGGTTAGAGCACAGGCCTCTGGCTCTCGGGCCTGCGAGTTCGAGTCCCGTCGTCTACTTTTTCGCTTTCGACTTTGTCTCCTCTCTGTTCGTAACAAATATGTTAAAGATATGGGCGCCACTCCAAATCATATGCCAACAAAAATTACGAGCCAATTATTTTTTCCGGCATCAATGGGCAGCTTAAATTAAAAAAAAAATTGTTGAAAATAACCTTCCCTATCAAAAGTAGCGAACAATTTAAAATAGGATAAAATTCGTCGAAAATCGGAAAAAGGTCTAAAAAACCAGAATGTTCACTTTTTCATCAAACTTTCACATTTTCCACGACTTTAAGTGAAAATTTTCTTAATTTTAACGAGTTTCTTGCGTCAAAAAATTGTATGGAAAAATGCTTTAATAACATTGATTCAAATTGAGCAAATATAATTAACAAAATGCAGGCATGAGATCATTAATTAAAATAGTGATTTCTCTCGTTATAGGGTACTGAGAAAAATATCCCTCAAATTTCCGCCCATAGGCAGCTTGGTTTCTGCAAAAGTAATTGCGTTCAGATCACTTTTACGAGGAATCTTATGGGAATCGCAGTCGCCCTAAATTATCGATTCTATCGTAACACTATACTCAGCTTTCTTATTAAACTTTTTATTAACAATAAGAAGAATAAAAGAAATTTTTTACTGCGATGTAGGATTCTAACAACAATCCTTTAGTAATTTTTCTACAATTTTCCGATTTCAGAAAAACAGTACTCAACTCTATAATAACATCTCCACATGACTCACTGTCAAACAAAATTTCATATATTTCGAAACCACTCGTGAAACATGAGCTCCAGTGACGTGACATCAGAGAAAATAGAATCACCACTTTATAGACGCCTGCAAATCACGCGCGTGAAAGAAGAAGACTCTCCAAGAAGAGACGAGAGAGCGAGAAAGAGAGGCAGAGAAAGCGCGTGCCTGCACTACAAGTCAAGAGGCAATAAAATCGAAATTTGCTCCCGCGCGTCCCAGAAGTATACACTTCTTTTTTTGTCTCGCACGACTACGCAGATACGCGCAAGAGATGAAGAGAGAAAGAGAGAGCATAAAATGCAAATCCTTCTTATAAACTCGTGCTTCAATCTAAGCCCAACTTAAAGTTCCTTTGGGTTCAAGCCCGTGGAAACTTTGCGTGCAGTCGAGCGCAAGAGCGTAATAAATGGCTCGGGACAATTTTTCCGAGCCGGAGTTGTGAATGTAAGTGTGCATCGCGGCGAAACTAGTTTTCCACGAGAAAATTATAAAAATAATGCGCATACATTCATAAACATCGACGCGCTGCGCTCTATAAAGAATCATCACGAATTTACCGATCCGCAGCGCACGGGTCAGACACGACTCAGTCGGAATAAGCTGAAAAATTCATAGCAAACAGTCCGAGGCCACGCCAGCAGCTCCTTCACACATACTCGACTCGCTAAAGGAGTGTCGTAACGAAAGACAGAGCAGTGCAGCACGAAGCGCGCATAAAAGCTTGCGCGAGCGCCGGAGGAGAATAAAAGGAGAGATACACCTACCGCCGCGCGGCCGGAGTCGGCGAATGAAGATATAGGGCCGCGGGAGAATGAAAGAATGATACTCTACTACTGCGAAGGGAGAGAAGATGATACGGTTCCGTGAATACCGGGGGTAAACGCGCGCGCGACGATAAGCAGATTCAGACTCGATAAATACGCAGCCTTAGACTATATTCTGCGTTTCTTCAGATGCACCGGATATTCGATCTGGGGATGAATGTTATGAGTGTGCGCTATTTTTTGTTTTATATACTATCAGAGTTTGAGAAGTATGCGAAAGCATAGTAAGGTTTGATCGCGGGAACGAAATCGAATAAACAAATAAATTACTGGCTATATTGTACATCCGAATTTATCGCACTTCCTGCAAATGAACATCAATAACAGCTATTTTGTATCCCGACATTGTCCCCGGACTCTCTCAAGCTATCGTTAAATCATCATAATTGCAGATCCCGGAAGCCAACTGCACAGAGAAACCGCTCGTCAAAATACCCCGCACGTATGCTTTATGCTCGCGCAGTTGTATAGCGACTCTATTGTTTTCCTTTGACCAAGCGAAAACCGCAACTTTCGCCAAGTCTGTGTGTTTGTAGTACGTAAAGCTTATTACGATTTGATTGCTGCTCGCAATCAGACTGACGATTTGCTTTTGACTGGAGGAGTAAATATTTTGATACTTTGATTATGGAATACGTCAAGGTTTTGGTCACACGCAATATTTATACGAGTTTAATTTATTTTTAATTTGAAATATTTCCAATTTAAATTTAAGCATTTAACTTAGCATTCACAAAAATTGTCCATCCCTAAAACAAAGACGCCGATGGCGATTTTTGTCGACTACTGCCAGACGCACTTGTCGCGATTCGCGAGCCGGCATGCAAGTTTAATCTTCTGGAAGTAACGTAGCGAACTCGACCCTTACTACGTCTCTATGTGTATCTCTAGCGTACGGCTATATAGCTTGAATAATGCATCATCGCCACGACGATTCGCTGCCGGTTTACATAACGCGTATTACGAGCCAGCGCGTGGAGAGCAGTGCGCGAGTCCATTTCTCTATGTAAATCGCCAAGCGGAAGCTATGCGCGCAACGTCGAGTCGCCCGATTAGGCTGATTTCGCAGCGCAACGGAAGGCGCACGTCGGAAGGGACACGGCTGAAGGAATGCGACGATCAGCACACTGCGGAGTGAGAGATGCGTTTGATGTAGTCCCTGTGTTAGTGTTATAGATGCGGCAAGCGCGTGGTTTTGCGCGTCATGGATTCGAGGTTAATGTGCTAAGTGGTATGTGGGCTATAATAGCTGATGCTGTTGATGTTATCGATTTTATCGGTACAGGTGCATATCAAAGTTGTTTTTCCTCTCCATGAAATTAGCATATAATTTTTCATTTTTTCTTGATCTATAGATAGAATTAATCGCTGAATTCTACAATGATGAATAGGCATCCATAGCTATAAACTATCTTCATAGAATTCCTAGATCAGGTACCAAGAATTTTTCTGCTGCATATTATCATTAGACGAGAAGTTGTCGATTCCCATTTTGCGGAAGGCTTATTGATAGTGTAATTATAGCGCGATTATCGAACGCTGAACTCGTTATTTCTCTTCTTAAATTCGTTCCAAACATACGAATTCATATTTATCGAGTAAACTCGAGTCGGAGGAAATATTGCGGGAAAACGTAAACGGAAGGGCTATGAACGAAGGCGTCTTCTTAGACAGTATAGTATCGAACAGCAAACGCGCACGAGTTTTAAAGTTCATTGGCACAAACGCCGCCAGAGATACATACACAGACACACACGTTCATAAACTATGCATCAGCCTCTCTACAGTCCGTGGGTAGTATTGAAAAGGCACGCGCTGTTCGCGATTATAAATAAACCATACGAGAAGTGCACGGCCTGGTCTATAAATCCATTTGTCAGTTTCTAATGGAAGCACTTGAGACAATTTGCACCTTCTATACTCTCTCACACTCCTGGGAAATTTCAATCGACGCGAGTGTGATACGCCCGGGAAATTTCGAAATTCCAAGCTGTCGATCAAAGGTTGCATCAATACATTATTCTATTCTTGTAAGGCGTCTCTAATAAAATAAAATGTCCCACGCTCCTATAGAATAATTAATGAGAAACTGTCAAACGAACGTTTTAATTAAATATGATGGGCAAACTCGAGCAGATCCTAAATTTGTCATGTGGAAACAATTTATCAGCGATTGGACTTGTAGCTGTGGCTATGTCTGTAAATTGACCCCGTTAAAGCTGCATATTGATCGTTTTGCGGAAGAAGCATGACTCACGACAATATAGTAAATGTTCAACTTTGCAAACATTCTAATCATGCTTATATCATCATCGTACATTTGATATCAGAGTGATGTGCTGAAGCTTGGAAAATGAAAAGAATCGAAGGCAGGTGCTGGGGAGGGGATATAAATGTCCGACAGGACAGAAGCGATGAACCAGCAGAAAGCCTCGGTCGGAAAATGAGAAAAACTGGGGATGGCGTATATACGCACACGGCGGTCGAGAGAAAGGCCGCGGAAGAAGACGTAAAATTGAAAGGTCTCGAGTGGAAAGTAAGAGGGAGAATAGGAAGCGCTCGTGGAGACACTGCGCACGAGAGAGAAAATGAAGGAGCCGCGAGAGTAGCGAGGAAAAATATTTATTCTCAAGGAATTTCATTCGTACTTTTACGTGGCCGCCACGCACGTGTCTTTCGCTGAGATTCATTAGAATTGGCGCGACTTTTGAGGTAATCGTAACCTATGAGATCGAGGATTTTTTACAATTATAGACTCTCAAGCCGGATTCTTTTGTGGTGTCTTTAAGTTACTTGAGAATGTGAAAAAGCTTTGCGATGGCAATACTTTGAGTAAATGATGAGGCGTTAGAAATATGCTTTGAGATATGTATATTATATAAAGGGATTCGAATATTTTAAAAGCATCTGGATTTATCGATGTATTTTTTTATCGTTTACCCATGTGATAATAACCAGAGCAATAAAAGTTCATACGTAAAATCATGATATGTACCCTTCAAAATTTTATTGTTTAGCGAAAATGTTCAATAAAAGAAGAGAAAGTTGAAAAAAAATTAAAATCAATATAAATGAGTTTGTTGGAATCCGTCATTGTAGGTACTAACAAGATTACTGCGATTTTTTTTTATCATCTACGTCAAAATGCAATTAACCTACATCAGATTTGGGTAAGTCAAAATAAACGACATTTCCGATAACTCTACCGAAGATCCAAAATTAAATTTTTAAATAAAAAAATGCACCAAATGTCAAAAAATATGATTAAGGCTAGCGATATAACGGCGTCATTATGTCTTGATCTTTATTCCGTAAACGTATCTGCCCGACAGGATCTCCCTAAACGCGACACGCAAAAAATAAAGAAGAAGCAGCGCAGCTCTCACGCACAGGGCTATAAAATAAAAGCTGCAGCGGCAGCAGAAGCAACTCTTTATAACGTCGCCGTCTACTAAAAGCTCTTCTTTCTCTCGCGCAGATTGACCTCCTTTCGTCTCTGCTGCGCTGGCGAACGTCGTAGTCGGCCACCTGATTGAGCTTGCGCCGCAGGACACTTTTGCAATTATTGCGTTATAGCTGCCCAAGTGCCTGCAGTGCTCCATTTTGTCGTTGCGGAGCTTCTTTTCGTCACGAGAATCCGGATGAGGATTTTCGTCTTCGACCTGTTTTCTAAACTTTGGAATTTATGTGCGATAAATAACTGGCATCAGAATTATCATTTTACACGTTGGAGCTAAATAGTAGTAAATCATGAGACTACTCACGAATAAACAATTCGCGATGGTAATTCGAGAACAGCGGAAGTACGACTAGAGTAAACAATTTGTCGAAACAAATTTGAATCAATCTAATTCGGTGCAATCAGCTGAATTTACATTACAGTTACGCTCAATTAAAGTTAACATTTAGAGTGTTGATTCTGATAATAGACTTCAATTTTCTAAAGCTCTCCCCCTCGAGCCAACTTGGTAATACACTTTGAACACGCTGTTGTCATAATTTTCCGTGACAAGCGTCAGACACAAAGTTTTCATCAAAGTCAGAGAATAACCATTGCGATAGCGAGTTAAATTTATTATTATTATTTTTGTGCTAACATCATTGTTATTGATTTTTTACATTACGTTTACATGGTGTACTAATTTCTAATCCAATTACAAGGGAATATTATTTGCGGTTATAAATATGATTATATAACTTAATCAAACTATAATTATATAGCCTCGAAAATTTACCACTGCGTTTCGCAGTAGCAGAAGTGATTGAACTCTCCATCTTCAACATTATATCTATTCAATGAATATCAACAATAATTCATGTATATCATCCCAAGCATCAATCAATAATATAACGAAGCCACTAGTTTCATTACTGCATAAAATTCCGCACCTCAAGCGCTCTCTCTCTCTCTCTCTCTCTCCCTCTTTCTCTCTCACTCTCTCTAGCCGATCAAGTGGTGTGGCAGCGCCACGAAGACGAGTTTGAGAAGCAGCCGAAGCCGCGGCGCCCGCGCTACTATTTACTTCTACGTTGGGGTTCGCATTTTTCATTACAAAGAAATAAATGCGTTTCTTTGTTGTCTGTAATATATTTTGACTTATATCTTGCTTTTTATGCCAAACTATGATTTTTAACAAAAATATTGATAAAAATAGCTACCTTTGATACAATACACGAGTGTGTCATTCACAAAATGCTCAAATCAAATCAAAAAATGTTAGGACCGTGAAGTTGGCCGCACGGCTATATACAGATGGATATTGCTTTCTCATCGGTTTTCTTCATGCTCGCTCACATGTAGTTTTTAGTGTCTAGGTGTAGAAATAATTCGAGAGCGGTGTCTAGGTGTACAGGGTGGCCGATGACGAGGTCTAGGTGGTGCACTCGGTGGTTTTTGGTGTCTAGGTGTAAAAATCGAAGAGAAATTAAAGAGAAGCATAAAATACTCAAAAAAAAAATTACTAAAAAGGACTGAAATCTCTAAAAAAAAATTAACTTATAAAAAAGTAAAAGATTAGTCGAGTTTGATATATTCCGCAACGAAATAACAGATAAAAAAGAACTGAGATCAATCAACCAAAGTCAAGTATATTGTATTTAATCATAATGAAGCAGTAACATTTTTTCGACCAATAAAGAGCTTACTTAACTTAAAGTTAAGTTATATAATGATCAATTAGGAACATCTCTCAAGATACTTACAACGTAACTTGCCATGACCGTTTCATTTTGTTTATTGGTGAACAACTAAAATTTTCTTTTCATGTATTAGAACGTCATAAAAACACCATAAATACAATGAAACTGTCATGGCAAGTTACATTATAAGTGTCTCGAGAGATGTTCCTAATTGATCATTATATAACTTATCTTTAAGTTTAATATGCTCTTTATTGGTCGAAAAAAATTTTGGTGCTTCATTATGATAAAATACAATAAACTTGACTTTGGTTGATTGATCTCAGTTCTTTTTTATCTGTTATTTCGTTACGAAATATATCAAACTCGCCTAGTCTTTTACTTTTTTATAAGTTATATTACTCAGAAAATAATTGTGGCTGTGGCGTCGCCAAGTGCGCAAACGCCCTCCAGAAGAAAATACGTATACTTCCGCACAGTGTATGCGTACAAACACACGCCAGAGTCTCGTAATTGCATCTCGATTAAGGACTTTTTCTCTCGACTGCTTTTCCGCGTGCTTGTGCCTCGTTTTTCCCCTCTTTTTGTGCTCTGTTGGGTGCACCTGCAGCTTAATAATTCGCGATAATTGCACTTGTAAATACCACCAGGGAGTTCGATATTGTTGGCGGACTCGGGGTTTATTGTGATTTTTTGTGTGGCGTTTTGTGCTCGTTCAGCTGGGAAGAATTTTTCGTCGGATTACATGTGGAATTTCGTTGATAAAGCGAAGGAAACACGCTGTAGTATTTTTTTTTTATTTTGAGCAAATGTAATTTTATCTTTTTTTCTAATGAATTTCGATTCATCAAGTAATTTAATGACTTTAGAGCATCAAACTAAGAAACTTTATGTCATCGCACCAAACCACTTTTTTACATAAATCAAACCTAAGCGTTGAAAAATTCGAAATTTCGTAGAGCCTCCCAAAGGTCTTGTAATAAAACATCAAAGATAACTCCCGCAGCTCATTACTACCGAGCAAAATTCAATTGGCCTCTCGTTTCGGCGTCAAAAAAGGAAAGCATGCATAACTGCGCAGTTAATCAAAATTCATCGCTTCCGGAAACTCGCACCAAAACTCTAAAAGCGAAACCATGTCTCAGCGTAAAGAAAACGCCGCCAATTAGTACCTCCGCGCTAAAGAAGAGAGAAAAAACTCGCGCACGCGCGCGTCACTTAATCAAAAGCTCTTTGATTCGCCTCTTCATAAACCGCGCACCCGAGAGGGAAAGAGAAGGAAGACGCGTCGCGGAAACGGATAATCCGGACATTCAAAACCGTCGTCCGGCAGCCGCGTGCGGAGCTTTGTGAGTCTGCGCCGCGATTCCTTCCGTCTGTCGGCCGCGGCTGAATGGAAAATTAAGCGGGCTTTGAGCACTGCAAGCTCGTAAACAACGACGATTAAAACGAGAAAGCTTTTCCTCTTTTTTTATGTTTTCACTGGGATTTAGGGGGTCGTGAATGAGGGTTTAATTGAAAAGTTTCTCCTATACCGTCGAGGTCATTGCTCAGCCTCACGAAAATATGTATCTGAATCTTGAAATCTAACCAACCTTTCGGTAGTTGTACAACATCAAATCACTATAGTTGGGCCAACATTTTAACCGTTAGTAAAAATGAGTGTTGAATGATAAAAACATGACAAAACAAAACAATCTTGTCACCAAACGCAAAAACATTTTATAGAAATTTATTTATTTGTATCAAAAACTAGAATTTAATAATATTTGGAAAAATTCAAACAATATGAATGAGAACGTGACTTTTCACTGATCAAAAATTGGTCATCGGATGGCCTAATGCGTTGGCTAACAAAATAATAGCTGAAGTATGACAAACAAATAATTTTAACCGAGTTATTTTCTACCAGAGAAGCTCAGAAAGATTATACAAATTTCGATAACCATTCAGATTTTAGAGCGTCGTCGTAAAAAAGGTCAGGTTCGATGTTTACGCACCATTCGTTCGCGAAATACCCCGACCGACCGGAATTTCACGTAGCACCGCAGATTAGATGCAATAATGACTTTACAGTCGGCAATAATAAGCCAAACAGTAGCTGTCGGGAGCAGCCACCGAGCGAAACAGAGAATATAATTACAGCGGCGTTTGTGGCTCACGAGCACCACTACCAACGACTCCCACGCACACATAACGATGACATCTATTCGGCAGAGAGGGTCATCCTCGCCCCGGATGGCCACGTTTACGATCGCGTGACATGGAGGCTTAATGACGCGATAATTATTATATCAACGCGTGTGTGTACACGAGATATATAGGGGAGGAATGAAGTCGAATTTTTACGTCGATGTCGAGCGCTGTTGGCTTGCACTGCATTAATTTCCCGAAGAGGTGCGTTTCATTATCTGTCGATGCATCCGTTATCGGTGTCGCTGATACGAGCGTTGGAAATAATGTTCAAGCAAAAATTAATGCAAGATCGGTTTCGTTATAATTATTTCGAATTAATGCTAGCGCGGACGTATAGGGCGTTCTGACGCGATTTTTCATTCTGCTACGAACGAGCGCCTCGTGCACGCTCGAGAAAACATTTAAATAATTCATGCGAGCCTGCGTGACTATGTGCAAATTTTCATACACCATACGTACGAGAGAGAGCGAGAGAGAGAGAGAGAGATCTTGAAAAACGATACCCCAAACGATTGAGCAATTAAAATTTTTCATTTTTTTTTTTTTTTTTTTTAATTATATATGCATCGAAGAACGTGAAAATTCTCACTAAAAAATTACTTCATAATATGTACACGTTATGTTATCTCTCTCAATTAACAAAACATCCAACTGACCCCAAGCACTTTAATTAATATTTAGAAAAGTCTATATAAGTGCGCGTAGCTTTTATGTGTATGCCAAGGAATTAAAAGTTTTAAACACCGTCTGGCGTCTAAGCACATAATATATTATAATATGCAAGCCACGGGAAAGGAGCGCGCAAATACGTGGTAAGGCGATGCACGTTAATGAGACACCCTCTACTATAGAGACCTTTTTTTCTTTCGCTCTAGGTGCTATAATCTCTCTTGCTCTTAGTTATACTATCCACCGTGGTGTACTTGATGTTGCTTTCTACTGCAGTCGTTTGCAATCGGTATAGATTGTAGATATATAGGACTATCACGCTAATGCAAGTATAAGGTTGAACATTTTTATCATCAGGATTGCTGAATTTTGGTTACGCAACATACTATATTTGTTTCTCTCTACTAAAATAATAAATGCCAATTTTTATGTAACTGATGGTCGATTCTATAAGTAGCTTTATATTTCCTTTCAATTTATTGAACTTGTTTGATTTTTGGGGACAACGAATGAGACAATAAAAAGCCATCCGTATTTACTTCAGCTAAAGTAGACTATTTTTGGAAGAATTTTAGCCAAATCCGTTTCCTGGAGGTTGAGTATATGTATACTTTGCTTGTTAATTAATATGCGCTCATTGCGGAATGAGTTTTCAGAATTTCAAGCTGTCTACATTAAACTTTTTTAGATAAAATTTAGTTATTCAAAATATCATACGATTGAGTTTTTTTTCCAGACTCGACAGACCTCGTTTAATGGAAGTAATAAACTACTTAGTTCTGCAAAAATAATTTTGAAATAACTAGAAATCTTAACTCTTTTAATACTGCTAAATACCATGTATAATCATACTTCTATTTCCTGCACATACAACCTAAACAAATAGTACATTATGCAACAAGAGACTAAAGTCGCAGATTATTCCCGAATGTACAGGTTATTATAAGTAATTTATATTCATATTAGTAATCAGCCGAGGGAATAATTGACTTTATTCCCGTGTTGCATACAAACATCTATATTTACGATTTGTGTGTAGCCACTTTGTTGCCTTAAAAAGTGGGACCCATACATCAATTGTTAATACAAACTGAATAGTTAAGCCGTGAATTAAACAAATTATAAACCATCTTGCACGCATCATTTTTCGAAAACTGCAGAGAGACGCAGCAACGGCAGCAGTGCTCAGCGCGAATAAGCCGAGAGGCACAAGCTCGAATAATTTTCCAGGCAGTAAAATCTATTACAGCTAATAAAATACGCAGGCGCGCAGCGCGCTACACAGTCGTTCCGTACAATTTCCGAAAAAGCTTCGCCGCCGCGGTTGGCAGCACACTTGCGCCTGTGCGCATGATAATGCTTTAACACGAAATTTCGTATTCGCTTTTTCCCTCGAAATACATATAATACAGTATTAATAACAAGTGCACACGCGATTGTATCTCGGTGTGCACATACGCGTATACATTATACAGTGTGTACGTGATGCGTAAATAGGCGTGCGCGCGATGCGCCTATTAATAATGTGTACTTTTGGCCGGTAATTTCGATGTTTGCCTGCGGACTTACTGCTGCTACTGCTACTGCTCTTGCTGTTGCTGTTGTCCATACGTTGTTAATGTGAATAAATAAAGGTATCCGAGTGCACACACTCAGGAGCTGAAGCACTGTTTTTGGTAGTCCGGATTGCGTTTCAGATTAGTCGCGTGATTTTATTGCGGTGTTTTGAGTCGGAGACTTTGAGAATTTAATTAGGATTTTTCAAATTATGGCTATGCATAAAATTCGTATCGTTTAGTTTACGATTCTCGTGCATACTTTTATACGGCTTGAAATGTACAATAACTGTTTTATTAGTAATAAAACCAGAAGAAAGTATATCGGCATTACATGTTTATCCCACCAGTCGATAGAATATAATTATTATGCATACCTATATCTTGCATGCAAAGACATGAATTCTTTAATCGTGAAGTTCGCATAACATACTTTACGTCGGTGAAGTTTCATCGCCCATTATGTTTTCTGTTTTTATGGATCAAAATTACAGTTGCATGTGATCAATTAAAAATTAAAAAGTCTCATTGCATTAACATATACTCTGTGTTCAAATAACATGAATTGTAAATAGATGCAAGCAATTCGTTTTGAGTGATTCATATGAAAATTCATGTATAAATGCTCTGTAGTGACCAAACCATAAAACGGAGTCTACTAATAACAAGAGAACTTTGGAATATGTTCTAGGTACTGGTTTTTATCACGAATTGTTGCAAGTCAAAATATTTTTAGTGTTCAGTAAATTTTCAAAATAGTAATTAATTGTGCCGTATCTACTCAAATTGAATTATAGCAGCAACTATAATATTGGTCAACGATTTCACTCGATAAAAGTGTCCATTTATAAATGAAATGGAATAGTGATTATATTCTTATTCGTAAAAATACAGCGCAAATGCACATTTCCAGTTGTATTGCAGTTGTATGTGCAACGAAAGTGAATAATGTATAGTATAGCAAATGAACCTCTTTTTGATTTGTCAATAAACTTATATACATAGCTTTACTATAGCTGATCTACCAGTTTACTCACACAACTGGAAATACGGAGATTGTTCAACAATTTTATACGCTATATAACACCTCTTCGTTCATCGCACTGCGGCTAAATTCACCGCATACTTTATTAATATTAATCATCACCCCATATCGCATTTTAGGCCGCATAAACGGAAATATCTATACCCTCTATATGGGACAGTAAAAGTTCTCTCGCCACATAAAAAAGCCCATCGTCCACTTCGGAATCGACGAAGTAATCGCGTATCTCCTACAGCTCGAGCTCTATATATGCATACACATGCGCATATCAGAAAAAAGCTCGGTCTCGCGCTTCTACGTAAAATGCCCGAGTGCGCGGAATCTATAAGTTATAAATTATCAGGCCGAACCCATTAAGGGGGAAAATAGAAAATTGCCTCTCTCTCTCTCTCGAGCGCGCATGCAAGCGAGTCATCGACGCGGGGGGTGGTGATAATAATGTCAAGAAAAATGCCCGAGGCGACGCGATAAATCGAGAATCTACTTTTGGTGCGCGAGCTAGCGGCGAAAGAGAGAGAGAGAGAGAGAGAGAGAGAGAGAGAGAGAGAGAGAGAGA
>QLSS01000072.1:337675-360394 GCA_024372645.1 Trichomalopsis sarcophagae
AGAGAGAGAGAGAGAGAGAGAGAGAGAGAGAGAGAGAGAGAGAGAGAAACTTTCCTTCCACCTCCTTCCCTGGAAATCGCTTCGATCAGTCGTCGCGCCCAGCGCGTACGTACAACTCGTTCGGCGAGTCTCGTCGGTCGGGAGGTTATATTGAGAATTTCAGCGCTGAAAGCTTCTCCGAGCGAGCGGAAGGAAAAATAGAACGCGAGATAGAGAGAAAAGTAGACTGCGAGGCTCGGGGGATTTATAGAACGGCCACGGCAATTACAACGATTTTGAATGGCCGCTAACTGATTTCTCGCCTCGCCGGGCCGCGATCAGGTGCGAGGGGTAGAAAGTTCGAAACGTTATTGGAGGAATCAAGTGAGACGGCGCCTTGGTTCGGGAAAAATAAAGTCTTTTCGAACTCGCGTTCGGGATTAAAAATCCATCCGTTTCGGTAAGAAGAAATACTGAACGAGAGCTTTTGTCGTTGTGTGTATTTTAGAGCAGAAAAACATAAAATACTGGAGAGGATTACGGCGCGAATGGGAATAAAACAGAAGATTGCGACAGAGAAGCCATATACGTGGAGAGAAAAATAGAAAGATTACCAGAGCATCAGGCTAGGATATAATACACATAGACGCGACTACAACGGGGAGAACGGTTACCACTAGATCGACATATTTGTAAGGGAGAAGCTATATGTATACGTGTGCTGTGAGGAGATAGCAGAGACAAAAGAGAGAACGGCGTCGCTGGAATGAGAAAACGATCGCGGAATAAATGAAATATCTGAAAAGTATGAAAAGAATCGGAGGAGTGAAAAAAAACAAACAATGACGCACGTCGCGCGGTATCGATGGCCGCTTAGGTAGTTTATTTACCCACTCTGGGGCCAGAAGTTTTTCGATAACTACTGTTATGTTATATGTATCGTATCGACAAAGCTTGGCTCTTGCTCTCATATGCGGCGATTGCCCATCAGAGTCAACAATAATACGTTACACGCGTGCGGAGAACTGGTGGCTTTGCGACTTTTAATAAACTCCCTCTAGCTATTGAGTACACAATCAGCGTTTGACTTCCCGTCGACAAAAAATGTAATACATCTCTGCAAGTCGAAAATCCTACAGCGATCGCGAAGGACTCGAGCAAAACGCGCATAAAAAGATCAGCCGATCTCCTTGGGGGTAAAAAGGCGTGACGACGACGGTGAGGGTTTATAAGGAGAGCGGCGGGACGTTGTATATAATATGTGGGAAGTCGGAATCGGAGGCTGCCCGCCGTCTTGAAATTCCTGTGAGCCGAGTGTCGTTGCGGCCCATCAGCTTGGAAATTCAAGAGGTGACCCAACTATCTCGCCACTTGGCTTTCAAGGTGTGCAATCGAACGTGGGATGTATACATCTGCCGGTAGATACTGATGGTTTGGATTTTAAGGCGATGATACTCGCCGGAAAGCTTATATTGCTGTAAAGCTTTTTTTTTGTCTTTTTAATACCTGTAGAATAAGAATTAGAATTTCGTATTCACTTTCTTCGTTATAATACGCATCAGAATGTATGGTCGTTTGAAATGTTTTCCTCGATAAATCGAATTCAACCAGAATTCTTCACTACAAGGCGCATCTGCGACTGGCTTAAAACCGCAGTATCGACCATCGGATATATAATAATAATGAAATGTTATCTCTTGCGAAACCGTACTAAAACATTAGCAACAACCGCGGAAAGTCTTAACCGCGGGAAATCAGGTCAGGCGTATGCGTCGACGAAAAATAAAAATACCAGACGGAAATTGCTCTCTCGTATAGCAGCCTATATAAGAGTGTCCCTTTCTATTCTGCGCCAAAGCAATTCCGGACGCATCCTCTATTCGCCGAGTCGACAAAGCAGCGCGAGGTAGAGGAGAAGGAGAGAAAAGAGATTTGGCAAGTTCCGAAGGATTTACGAACGAACAATTGCAATAATCGTTCGCCGCGTCGCCAGCGGCGTCGTCCATAAAACGCCGTCGGCGCAAGTAGTGCGGGTCGCGCTCGCGTCAGACCGCGTAATTCCCAGCTGCCGCGTCTTTTCCCTCTCCGCTCGCGATATCGGGAAAACGAATCGCGGAGTTTCTCTGCTACTCCTGCTGCTACTGCTGCTGCTGCTGCAACTCCTGCACAGGCTTGAGTATGTGGAGCCTTTTATTACCTATAAAAGGTTGTGAGCTAGTCGCAACCCCATAATGTCTCCGTGAAAGAGTGGGACTATGGGAAATATAGCAATATTTCAACAGAGCTGCGTGCGGCTGTGTTTATTTCAGCTTTTTTCTCAGAGTATATAAACTGGGAAGGTTGCAAATGCTATATATACTAGTTTTTTCTCTTTGGATTTTCCATTTTGTTAACAGGGTAAAATAATAGATGGAATATAGATAAAATTGAGTTTAAAATTTCAGAAAGATGCATTGACTTTACTGCGAGTAATTCCCTGGCTTACAGGCAGAATGAGTTAAGTCACTTCTTTTTTTTCAATTAACGTGTATATTAAAAACCTCTTTTCACGTAAAAATGTTGGCACGCATGCTCCTATCGCGCATGGCAAAATAATGTAAATCTATAAAATGAAAACTGGATTCCGGTAAAATGACTCGAGTCAATGCAAAAATTCTTAATAATTTTTTTAAAGATGGCGTATGCTGATTTGAACTTATTAATTTCTAATTGATATCTTATATATAATAGCAACATAATAATTCACATATCAACTCAAACAAAAATTAAACTTCTCAAACGCTTATCTCCCTTATTAATAAAATGCACGTAAACGTCGACATCTGTAATCATTAAAATTGTTTGATCAAAATATTTGCATATACGAAAATTTATTCATTCAATAATGTGTAACACGATTAATCATTAAAATAACGAACATCATTTTGAAACGTTACTCGCTTTATCGTTGGAAGCAATATTGACAAAGTATCCTTGACAGAATTAACAAAATATGCGTATGTGATCAACTCAAATATAACTGAAAATCATTGCAAGAATATGGAACACGCAAAAGCATTAAAATGAACCGATATATTGGTTTCAGCATTCCAAGTGAAATAAAATGTTTTACTTACTGCGTCAGAGATATGGAAAAGGGAGAGCCATACAATATAACTGTTATATAAGTCGAGTCAATAATGTAGACTCGACGATTGAAAGTAAATTATAGAAAGTATACAGCGCAAATTAATTATTGTTTTCCACGGTTCCTTACCGATAGGTATTTTCATTATGAATAATTTTTCAATCAAATTAATTCATAATCATGAAATTGTGAACTCTGTATCTTGTCTATCTAATAATAAACAAATATACAATATGTGCAGTGTTTATCATTAATGATGATTAAGCGAAATAATTTAGAGTTTGCACATTATTATAATGTATTATGGGATGGTCAAACTTGTCGAGCTAAAATATTATTTCGACGTAAGCAAAGCGTGTTTTCTGCTTTCCGATGCAAGTCAACACTTCTTCATGCACGCGCATGTCAAGTAGATTTTCATGTATCGAAAGAATCGTAAGTCCTCGCAAACTTTGCCCGCGATATTCTCGGAACAGTCGCGCATCAGAATGTTTTGAACGACATAAATCCTTGGAAAACTTGCGCTGGGCAATTTTCGTACACCGAGCATAATATCACTTTAAAAATTCGAACACGCGCACTTCCACTGATTCTACTACGTTTATGAAAATGATGAGCACGCCAGCTGACGTAGAAAATCCAAATTTAAAATTCAGCAATTTAATCGCACTGAAAATCAGCCCCTCTGTTTTTCAATTCGCGCTTCGCTATATACTCGCACTTACCTCGCGTCCATCTCGCCGTAGCTCAGAGAGGGAATATAAAAAGCAGCGGTGCGCAGCGAAGCATTAAAATATTAATACTGTAGAATCCCCGTGAGGAGTCGAATCCCCCCCCCCCCCCCATCCATACATCTTCCCTTCTTCTGCAAATAGAGCTTCATGTAAGCCCTTTTCCATACACACCGTGAACGCCATGCGTGAAATATTCAGGCCCGAAAAGAGACTCTGATTAATCCAGATACGGTATATAATATCCGAATTCGCGTTGCGCTAATCCATTGAGCCAGTTGGACGCACCGAAGCAACCGCGGATTTATTCTCCTCTGTGTTTTGAATTATAACTCGAATTAATATTTTTCGCGATTCAAAGTTCCAGCCGGTGTGTATATGTGCGTGTGCACAATGGCATTCATTAAGTAAATCGAGTAAGGAAAATCAAATTTAAATCGAAATGTTATTCGATGCCACTTTTAATTAGCCCGCGGGTGAGCTGCAGCTTGTTTACGCGGCTTATTTCGAGCGTTGTCTCTGCGATGAAGTTCGTTATGGGAAAATTAGCATTTGAATTATTTATTTCCGAGCTCTCCCTCGGCCTTCCCTTTCTCTCTCTTTCTCGGTGTCTCATTAGCCTGCTTTCGTGGCTCGCGAGAATCTCTCCGATGCTTTACATCCGATTTCGGAAACGCACATGCGCGTACACGCGTACGAGTATAAATTTACCCAGTGATCCGTGTGTTTTTATCAATCGTTTTACTCGCGAAACGCTTTCATAATTTGCACAGAGGATATTTTTATGAATAAACAACCACAGTGTGAAGCGGATTACAACTTTTAATTAAATCCCATAATAAAAGCACGCGCTCGCAGTACAAACCGGCGACGACGGAGAAAGAAATAATAATAACCCTTTCATGAAAAAACTTTTGCCTCCCACCCCCTCAGAAATCGCTTCCTGCTCTCCTCTTCCGGTGGGCATTTAACTTCCTAAACAGGCAGGCTAATTCAAACTCCCGCGAGCGCGAACAAGATTCGAGAGAAAAAACAAGGATTTCAGGCTGCTCAGTAAGAAGCATGGGCTATTTGCGCACGCGAACCGAATAATCAGCGACTCGTCACCAGCGTGCGCCGGGGGGTAATGAAAAAGAAACTCGATTCGTCGGTAATAGTTTAACGAGTTTACGGACCAGGACATCCGAATAAATCTCGCGACGCCCTTCACTATCCGCTCCGTTCCGGTACATCAACATCATCAACCGGCCGCGCTCGCGCGGCGACTCTTTATGGCCGAATATAATTCTTCTTTTTTTCTCTCACTCTAACTCTCCTTAGAGACAGAGAGAGCACCGTTTTCTTCTTCTTCCTCCACTTCCGCCTTAGGGTGTGTGCAAATTGCGAGAGGAGAAGAGCTTTCGCGTGTACACGGAGCACACAGCGCGGCCTGATTTAATTAAATCGGCTTCAGTCGATTTGCATTTTAGTGCGCCGCGACTCTTTGTTCGTTCTCTTAATGTTTATTAAAAAAATTCTTTCATCAAGCTTTTTGCGTCAAGCCTTGAAATTGAATTCGTTAAGAGCACAAACCGCGCTTATATGCAGCAGCGAGGCTGCAGAGTATCACGCTCGGGCTATTATATCCTCGGAAAAACAGTCCATCGCTTGTTTGGCCTTTCGTTCCGCTTACCTTATATATATATATATATATATATATATATATATATATATATATATATATATATATACGCGGCGGGCGCATACGTTGCACGCGCGTACACCAGGATGATGAAGTATTTATACTCACAGCCGACGATCCGCTCAACTTGAGAGACCGGACGAGTTTCAGTTTTCATGAATTTTTCCCCCGCGATATAGAGCCCTGCTCGAGTTTCGCGCAAAAACAGGCATTGCTGCTGTGCATATAGTGGAGGCTAGTAGCTCGCACTGAGATATATAGACAAGCTCGAGTTACAAGAGTGAGAGACAAAGATTTACTCGGCGCGCGACGACCTTTTACCCCCCTCCCCTTGGGCTGCTTATTTGCCGCGGGTTCCTGTCAGCCAGGGAGAGGCCATTGGGAAATCGTTAATCATGGGTCAAAGCGCTCGCGAGGGGGGTATTGAATGATGCTGCGGTTTTCTTTTTTCTGCTGCGCAGCCCTTGCGTATACAGGACATTGTCTCGATGCGAACAATTAGTCAGACTTAGCCGCGGGTTGATCAGTTTTTCAATCCGATTACACGGACTTTTGCTTCGAAACTTCTGGATGACACGTGTTTCGATGAGTTTTCGGTGTCACAAGGAATAACGATTGAGATATAAATTAAGCTCAGTGTAAACAAGAAACGAAATTCAGTCGTCCGCGATCAAAGTCCAGAAAATTAGCTCATTGGTATAGAAGCACACGCGCATTTCCCTGCGGAAGCTCGTTATCCCGGCTCGCGTCATGGCTCATCTTCCTTTCGCCGTCTCATCATCCCGAGTTTTGCTTTCCTTTTTTTGTTCCTCTCTCCAGCAGCCGATTTGTCGACATGACACAGATATCAGCCGGGGAAGCCACGCCGACGGCGGCGACGCACGTGGTACTGATATATATGTATTGTCGGGGAAAAAGTGCTCCGACGCAGGGGATTTTTCAATGAGAGCATGAATTTCTGATGAGTCATGCTGCCGGGCAAGATCGATTGATCGCTAGCGTTTGGTGGTCGAACCTTTATGGTGTATGTATAAAAACTGGATTTGGGGTGTGGTAATGCCGACGTTTACATTCTGTTTGCTTATGTGTGAGGATCGGTTTGGCGAAATAATGAGATTCAGATTGTGCTCTGCTGGAACGAGGACGTGTGTACCGCGTTTTCGGAACGGTTCGGTCGGGGAAGGTTCGACGAACTTTGCAGCCGACGACCATTAATCAAGTTTCAACAAGGCCAGAAATGTGGACACGTGACCGTGGGACAATGTGATGTCACGATCTACTAGTCACGTGAGAATTGGCTCGTACTAACGTGATTGATTTCCGTTGCCACTCAATTTTTAACGTTTTTTTACTGAGAGAATGTGATTTTATGCACATGCTTATCATGTACCCTAGAGTTTATACACAACCAAATTGGCGAACTCAAGCCTCCCTCGAGAAACCTCAAGCCTCATCATCATCAGCTCTCGACTAAGAAGATAAAAAATAAAGGAAGAAGAGCGAAAGATAATAGGTATAGTATATGCACGGAGAGATGGATCCAGCGCAGCACGCCTCGCGGAATTTCCTCTAAGTGATCTCAAAGGATGTCACGTCGGGAATAAATTGATTTTCCAGTAGCCCCCGGACGGGATTTCGTTTGAGAGCTCGAGGGACGCACACACGAGGGTTCGGGTAAAAAGAGGGGATGCGGAGCTCCCTGTATACCGCCGGGAAAAAACAATGGCTTGAAACGGAGGAGAAAATGGGGAGAAGCGAGGAGGATATGGATTAAAAGTCGTGAAATTAGCGCTATGCGTTCTGGCACGTGCTCGGATTCACGAGACGCTTCGCTGCTTCTGGCTAATTATGCCCATGCGCAGAGGTACTGTATATGTGATTAATAAATTCGTTTATGGGGTCTTGTCTGTACGAACAATATTCTCTTTAACAGTGGTAAATAATTCTCTTCTTGTGATTCGTAAACCAATGCCGAATGTTCGACTGGATAATATGTATTCGAATAAATATTTAGTGTGAATCACTTATTCTGGTTTAAGCTTTTGTAAAAAATGTTGGATTTATCCCTAGGAAAATACAGCGTTTTAAAATGTGAGAAATGATTTTATTGAGTTACAAAATTTGCGATGAGCGATAGTTATTACTTATTCTATATAACGATAACTTTATCGAAAAACACATCCATGAGCATACGCCACAATCACACCTTGTCTGATAGCTTAATGTTTATCCGGCAGTCCAGCTTAGATGATCGCGTAAATATCGAAACGTTGTTTACGATATCGCGCGTCTAACGCTTGTCAAAGGTTTCGCTATAAACCTGTATAAATTCCGCGAAGCGGTCGTCAACTTACATATAAATGTACGCGCATTTCGAAGTACAACCTGATCTATAATTATGTAGTCCGGCTACTCGGACTTGAATACTGGATGCGCCCGGATGACACCGTCAGCTCGAGACTCTCCTCAAATAATGTAGCCAGCGGCCGGACACCTCGTCGCTGACTTCCTCGGTCCGAAAGAATGGAAAAACTTCCTGCCAGGGCTACGACTCCCTGCACGACGGCGTCTGATTGCTCGCAAGCCCACGCACACACATACTCATACACCTATTTCCCTACTCGCTCGCTTTGATTTCCATCTCTAGTCGCGACACTCGCAGAGTGTCATGACTCGCGCATCGACGCAACAATTTAAAATTTGTCTCGCGGCCGGTGAAACCGACCGTTACACTTTGTTGTACAAATAATGTGTTTATAGGTAACTTTTACTCCCGATAATTATATAGTTATCGCATGAATGTGATGCTATTTCGTTTATAGTATATTTGATTAGTAATGAAACGGCTGTGTACAGGTATAGATTTTGCAGTCATTTCGGCTATCGCTCAATGCTGTAGAGCTATTGCATTATTCCATTGTATCCGATTCTCGAACTGTAAACAGTTCATTTATAGCTTCAATGCAACAAACGAGCTTTCCAATGCACTATTTTGATGCCAAAACTTGATCACTGATCTTTCACCCTTCACTGAAGTTCAGCTTCTGAACAAAATTTCAAATAATATATTACCTCGTTCCGAAACTTTTTCCTAGTGTGGCATGATCGAAAATTATTCGCTCTAAATAATAATTGAATCCAACGCAACTTGAACATCTTCCCCGACGTACTGCACTCGGTGTTTCAGCTCCATTTCCAGGGCGTAACACAGCGACTACATTAAACCTCGGCCGAAAAAGCTGCGCACGTAGCGAGGCACTACCTATATATAGCTCGGCAAGGCGCAGTGACATCAAATTAAAGCTCACGCACATCCGACCTTCCCTTTGCCCTGCAGCGAAAGCTTTTTCCAGTTAAGGGGGAGACAAAGGAATGGCGCTCGTGTTTCCCTTTCAAAAACGCTCAGCGCTCTGTCCCTAATGCCGAAAACTTTTTGAGAGCGAGAGAGCCTGCTATAGCTTCCCTTTCGCATTAGCCGCGCAGAACCCGCGGGCTATACGAGGGAGTCGCGTGCTTCGGACGTCTTTCGATATACGTGTTCAACTGCGTGATATGTGTTTACGGCTCGTTTCGGTTATGCGGCACGGTAATAGCGTCTTTGAAGTCGCTCGGATAGCTAATTGTATAGGGTATCGCACATAATTGAATTTGCTTATACCCGCGGTGTCAGTGTGTTTCTTTCGTTCAGCTTATCAAATGCTTGCGACAAAAAATTGATAATCGTTTCCTAAAATCAATCAAAGCGAATCGAAGTCAACGGCCGTGTTAGCTTTGAGCCGAAGCTGAGTGGAGCACGACTGAGTGCGTCTGACCGATCGCCGAAGCGAACTGCAATAACGCAGCGTCGCGGAAACTCGTGTGCCGGCCATATGGCGTGCTAAACTGATTTGTTGATCACTGCCGTCTTGAATCGATGAATAATGATTGAAGCATAGTTATACATACGTGCCAGGTGGCCACGCACTATTTGCTAGCCTCGAATAATCATCAGTAAGGTAGATTGTTTATGCAAATTTTCGATATTAAAATCGTGAACTTATATCGTATATATAGTTATTGATGATAACGTGTTTACCTTCTCTAACGCGACCACCTTGTCCTTGTCGCGCGCAGCGGCTCCTTATTATCGACGCGCGGGAAATCGTTAAGTGAAAAAGTTGTTGCGAAAAAAAGAGCCATCGCGCGGCGTCTATTACCCTGCAAGCTTCGCTCTCGCAGGTATCTACATATATATTATTATATATACAGAATAGCACACAGCCACCGCGGGATTATTACTTGGCGCACTTTGCGCGTGTAGGAGGCAGCAGCCGCCTTCATTATCGCGAGGAGGCAGCGGCTTTTAAGCCGCGGCGCCGGGTGACTCGCTGGAATAATTCATTAAGCGAGGATTTTCCTTCGACGCTGCATGCTCTCGCTCGTTTGCTGGCTCTACTTATCTCTCGTCCTGTGAAATATGAGCGTCAATCAGAACTCGAGCAAAGTAGACCAATATTTGGGGGATGAATTTTTCTCCTGAGATCTGGCTAATTTGGCATTTTGTTTGCCGCGTAATCGCATGCTCGGTTAAGGGATTGTTAAAGCTACGGTGATTGGTTTAAATGTTTGAGCTTATACCCAGCTAAAAGTCGCCAATTGAATCGGATAGAAACACATCAAAAATATTATCGGTTTTAATCGGAAATCGAAACAAACATGGTTAAAAACTAAATCAGTTTTACTTATTAATCATATTTAAATGTAGTTTTCACTGAAATCGAGTATAATCGGAAACCGTTTAAACGCGTTGGTAAACAATTGAATGCAATCTGTTTCAATCGTTAGAAAATCAAATCGTATTTTGTTAAGTCGAAAATTCAAATGATTATAAAATCGGTTCTAATTGAAATTGGTTATTAAATGCGATATTGGATGATTCTGTATAAGCGTTTTTGATCGATGATAAACTAAATTGTATTTTTTATTGAATAAAATATTTCAGCGGTTATTATTGTTTCTAATTGGAATTTGATTTAATACGGTAGAAATGGGGGAAGGTCCAACGAATATGCGAGATTTCAAAGTATACTTTTGAGATTATGTTCTTTTAATAATTTTGATTCAAGTTGTTTATTACACTTTTACGATGCATCGCTGTGATCTAATGACTACGTAAGAATCAATATCAGAGTGTCCAGGTAGTGTGCTCCATAGCTTTTCATGTCTTTGTGAAAACTTTTGTTGACCAAACTTTCACCAAGAATATTGGTAAAACTTCAGCAAATAATTGGTGTATTGTCTATTTTGGTTGAGAAAATATCTACTAGGACAATTTTGTTGTTCAATTTTTGTAAAAACGATAACTTTAATTTGCGATTATAGGTTTATATAGAACTTTAAAATTATGATAAAATTTTTACTGCATCAATAAATTAATGAAAATCTAACCGATACCGATGAAATCTTAATCGTATCATTCCAGATTAAAATCGATTGCTACAATTAAATACGATCTCAATTGAATATGGTATAATCGTTTTAAATACGGAAACCTACGATTCAGATTTCAGATTTAAATACTCATTTGTTTATAGCTTTGAAATGTAATGTTCGATTGGCTACAAGGTTTTATATTTGTGTAATTAAGCATAAATTTTACAAATATGATAACTATATAACGCGAGGTAAAAGTGACGAGTTAAACAGAGGATCAGTGTCACTTTCGTAGGTTATATTTGATAAAATAACAGTTTTTAGTTATCAAATCAACAAAAACTGCGTTATGCGGTAACCAATACAATGGCAAAAATAATTAATTCGATTTTTGATAATATGGAGTACATCTTAAAAGTAAATAATGTAAATTCAAGATGGAGTCACAATTGGTCAGGTTGGTAGGTAGGTGGTAATTCCGTCATCCCCTTAATCCTAACATAAATGATCTAAATATAATAAAGTAATAAGTTCCTGGAAAAACTTCAAAATCGCGATAACCCAAATATAATATAATTATTGTTCAGTTAAAGAAAAATGGAAATATATATATATATTCATAGATAATGAAATTGAAAACAATCGTCTTCCTCTTTCAACACACACGCCAAAGGATCCAGCTACACATTCTAAATGAAAACTCGGGGATCAAAGGCTTGGAGGCAGGGCAGCCTCGATGGCTCGATCCCGTCTCGCCTTTGAGCCTCGAAACAAACAAAAGCGGAACAATACACAGACGGTGGAAAAAATTTCAATGTCAAAACAACCAATGTCAGCAGTATGGAAGAGAGAGTCACAAAAAAGCTAAAATTCAAGCGTGCTACGGGGACTTTTAACGAATTGTTGCGTCGACCCCGGCTAATTATTCCACCGACGCGGACAAGATAGGACGACTAAACATAACCTCTAGTCTCGACAAGCCATCCCCCAAATATTTACGGCTCTCGTGAAACATTTTACCAGTTTCCCCTGTTCTCGCGCTTCGTCATATGCGCGGCTTTTTGTCTGCCGCTTTTCGGGTATTATTATTGAATGTGAAGAGCGAATTTTTCCTTCTCGGGGATGAGGACAATTTATTTTGCGAGCTTTGTTTGAAGATAACGTTACATCACTTACCAGACATTTCGAATAATTTTATAAACTTTAGAAAAGCGATTTTTTTCCGTTTTTTAGTATAACGGCGCAAGTTATATTCAAAGTTTCCGGCTTTTCCCGCGTAAATACATAAATCTTTCCGGTGCAATTGCCGTTTGCAGTATTCAAAATTCTGAGCCATTTTCATGCAAGTCGGCGCTTGTGATTCTGAATAAAAACAAAGAGTCGACGACATTACACTCGAAATTCGAAGTTCAGAGCGCCATGGTTAGCGAGAGCACTGGTATTTTGGTCAAACAAGATTAATCGCTTGTAAAATATCGCCAACTTCGTATCAGTTTCTCGGTAACAAGTTCCCGGGAATTCTAGCAAACCAGCCAGAGATACCACCGCAAGTATTCTGTAAAGTTGGCATGTAAACTATCGGTTTTCCCACTCGGCGACGTCAAGCTTTTTCCTCCCCATCATGCATTCCAAAAATGTTCTGAATGCTCGGAAAGACTAATTAAACTCATTACCTGGCTACTCGAAACAAAAGAATATCATGCTCGCCATCTGCTTACTGTTGGATATACATAACAATTACAATATAACTGAGCTATTCCTGGAATATTTCTTTTCTTTCCCTGCTGCTCTTCTCTCGTATAATACTCCCGACGCGGAGTTTCGCGGTTCGCGTCCCAGACCTCAGGAGTCTCGCTCTCTCCGCGTGTGTTTGTTCGACGCTAATTTGAACACCGGCTAGAGATGCTTGGCAGACCGTTAGACCGGTCTCGCGATAATAAAAACGTCCTGATGATATTCGACAAACAAATTCCGGGATGTTTTAATGGTGTTTGTAGACATTGTTAGACGTTTGATATAAGTTGGAGATAACTATAGGTGTTGGTTAAAACTATGCTTATGAGTGGTTCAATCATTAATTTTTAAATGGTACGTTTACTCGGATTGATATGTTTTGTTGTAATAAAATTTACTTCTTTGTGGTGAAATACATAAATTATCCGTGCGCTTCATAAAGTAAAGTAAAAATGAGCAATAAGTCTAAAAGTCACCGCCTAGTAGGAAGTTAATGGTTGAAAATAGTTACGAGGTAAACGCTTATATATATAATCGAATCACTTTATTCTTCGACAGTATTCTGGATATCGTCGCAACAACAGAAATTTTAATTTTTGTTGTATTGAAAATTTTTGTTGTATGCATCATCGATTACTTATTGTAGCGTTTCGTTAAAGACGCAGCGGTGATACTATAAAATTAAAAATAGTTTATCTTATTTTAATTTTCGTCAAAATTTTGAATAAAAAACAAAACCTCCCATCAGTATTATTTCTATTTTCACTTCATCTAAACTATATATGTTACACATCCGCTTTTTCTCATTTCTTTTGTATTGTTATCACATTTTTTAATCGTTGTATTTTTCTATTCAACTCGATTTTTTGATGCACATGAGGAGTTTAAAAAAATATTAATTTTATTATTAATATTTATTTTTCATACTGAACCATATAGTCCAGTCAAAATCTGCTCATTTACGAATTAGTATTCACATTTATATTAATTTATACAAATACATTTTCATGAATTGTTTATTTTGAATTTTTTTCCATTTTTTCACGTATTACAATTTTTCGTATTACAAAGTTCGCATTTTGGGCAACATTCTGGATAAGGTTTACTCATATCTTTTACAACCTTGAGTGTTTTGTCACATGAAAACGATCCACAGCTGAAACAATAAAGTATAGTTGTAGTTTATTAAATCGTTTTATACTTATAAATACTGAATATTTACTCAATTGAATATTTTATAAAATTAAGCTAAAAAATATTATAATATTTTAAATTTATTATACGCTATACGATTACAGATTTCTTTTTATCAAAATACTTTATAATTTTTTCATAATACATATATAAATTAACGCCTTTTTGCCTGCTATAAGGTGCTATTCCGAGCCTACTATAATTTGAGAATCAGAAATCGGTCAACTTTAAATATCTTTTTGCAATCACAAATTAAATCTATATGCAAAATATGAGCTCTTTAGACCTCATTACCTTTAGTTTGTGAATGAAAATAAATGCAAAAATGGAAAAACAGGCATCGGTACATCTCAAAATCGTTCACAACTATATTAAGAGTCGAAATTCTAATTAATACCTCGACAAAAAAGACAAAATATTTATATTTATTTATCCATGTAAAAATACGCTGGAAACCAGAAATACAATGGTCTATAGATAGTTGTTTCTGCGTAACTGGCTATAAGTAAATTTTGGCCTGCCCAATTGAAAAATTCACATGGGCCTTGATGTGAAAATGTGAACGAAAACCGTTAAATCAGAATCATCTAGGTTACATATTTCTAGGTAAGGTCATAGGAAGTGGCAGTGTCATATTTTAGTTGTCTAGTAGCTTTTTACAATTCAAAGGCATTGTAAGTATAATGATAGACTTAAACTTACTGACTCGGGTACTGAACTTTTCTTTAAATTCACCTCTCAAACCTCACCGAGGGCTACTAAATAATATTCACACATTTTATTACTACTTCAAATAGGGTTAGGGTGTCACTTTACAATTCACGTCTTTTAATATTATACACTCTTGGTAATGATTAATTTTAAAGCAACAAAAGAAAAACATGAAATGATAGGTCAGTATTAAGGAATCTGTATAAAACAATCTAATTCAATTTATAAGGGACGTGCATTTGAAACCGGAATTCCCAATTACTTTATTATTTCTGAACGATGTACATATCGGTGTTACGTCCTGACTACTAAATGATTTATAATAATCAAAACGTACTAAATGGTGTAGTGGCAAGGCTCTAATATTCAAAACTAGTTAGTACGCGCCTAACACTCTCACCGTGTTAGTTAATAAATATTTAAACCTTACCTTGTTGTTCTTTAATCAGGTTTGTTTAAAAATGAAATAATGTTACTGCTTTGATTTAGATAACAGAAACTGTTTATTTCTTTATCCTTATAATCGTATTTATTCTTGTCGTTATGATTATGTATTAGACCCTTTAATTTTTT
The DNA here is from genome assembly GCA_024372645.1 of Trichomalopsis sarcophagae. NCBI lineage: Eukaryota > Metazoa > Arthropoda > Insecta > Hymenoptera > Pteromalidae > Trichomalopsis > Trichomalopsis sarcophagae. The sequence goes on from QLSS01000072.1 coordinate 352,818, forward strand.
GTTTGTACTTGTCACCAATTGTCGGACTGGCGTTCGGTACGGAGCTAGAATTTTGAACTGACTGCTAAAGTGCGCACAAAACCTTTTAAAAACTTAGTATGGCACAATATGTTTATGGAGATTTATAAACATTATATCTTAAAAGTATCGAAATTGTATACATAAAAAGTGACGCTCGCTTGCTACGTCACGGAACGCTGAGTGTACATTTTGGCTGTGCCAGCGCTCATTGACACATTTATTACACGTTTCGACAGCATTTTTGCGATCGTAATAAGAATTTGAATTTTGATTCTTTAAAACAATGAGACATCAATGTGTCCGACTTACAATTGAAAATGAAACATCAAAAGTTACGTTATAGACGTAACATCGGAAGTTCGACCTTGACACATCAATAGTTTCTTGTTGAAGATTTTTAACCATACAGTAGCAACATTGTAAATCTGTGAATACAAATGTGGAAAAACCACCAAGAAGTGTATGATTATAGTAGTAGTTTACACACGCGCACACACATATCATGTTTGTTCTAAACGAATTTAAATAGGATATAAATAATACTGTCAACATGCACACTCAGTTATGGTTCATTCTGGTGTAACTTTTTAGTTAATTTATTTTCAGTCGAGTACTCTGATTGGAGCATTTCCGAAGTGTTTCATCTAAATCCGAGTAGACGGATGAATAAGCGTCAGTAAGAAAGTACTCTCCGAATCCAGATGTATAATAAAAATTATATAATAAATATAAATATGTTAAATTTATTATAATTTAGTGAATAGATGTGACATTTTCATAATAAGCTTCAAGCACGGTGGTGACGCTACCAAGCGGGACTTGGACATCCAAATATGACACAGTAGATAAAACATAGGCAATTAATGCTGTCATCATAGAAAATCGATTTTGATGTTACTAAACGAAGAAAGCTACGAAGAAATAAGCGAGAAAGCCTTGAAGTTCGTAGTTAAATAGTATAGTTATCTTTTTACCGCCCTTCTTTCCTTTTCATACATTTTAGTACATTACAAACATATCTTTATCTTATTACATTTTCTTGTTAAACCTTATATTTTACATAGTATTTTTACATAACATCTTTTCGAACTTATTTCTAATTACAGTCTTTATATTTACCTCTACTTTTTACATTTATTAAATAGTTGACATTATTTATATTATTTACATGATTTACCTTATCTCACTTTCGCACTTATTTACTTGTTTCCCGTTCCTTTTTTAACCTATTTACATTTTGCCTATTTTATACTTCATCCCTTTCCTTACATCCCTTCGGTTCTTGAGCTAGTTTTTCAAATTGTTTACAATACTCGCATATTCCTATTATCGGCTCCCCTTTAAGCAATTCTAACACATATTTTCCAATCTCTTTACCAATGCCCACTCTTCTTTCTACTTCTTCCACCCATTTTCTATCTATTTTTTCCCTAGCTTCCCTACGTACCCATACATGTTCAAAGGACTCCCTTGTTTCCCTACACGTTCTACATGTAGTCTCCTTAAAACCTTTACTCTCTGCCCGGCCTATATTCGCACACCTAATCCTTGCCCATTGCTCTTTTATATTGCCACTGACTTCGCTGTTTTCCTAGTACTTTTCTTTTTTATAACTATCCTTTATCTTTTTATACTCCCCCCAATAACTAGATCTGTCAATTTTTCCCCATTCTATTTGAATTTCTTGGTCCGTCTTTGTTTTCCTTCCCTTTTCCAAATGTTTCCTTATCTCTCTTACATCTCTTCTTTCAAACATATCTCTCAAAGTTTGACCATCCCCTATCTCTTTGAATAATTTTTCCACTTCCTTACCTCATTTTGTTGGATACCCGTTAATTATTCCCCTAAGTTCTTTCCTCAGGCATATTAATGGCCATCTTCCTTCCTCCATTTTTTGAATTTGAATTAAATAGTCCGCTGCTATCTTCCAAGTTTCTATTCCCATACTTCTTCTTCCCGCTTCCATTTTTCATATATATCCCGGTGTATTTATATTTAATCCCATTGCCATTTTCATGAATCTATTTTGCATTCTTTCAATTTCCTCTCTCGGTTGCCATCCCCAAATTTCTACTCCGTACATTCCCGCCGCTTTAGCTATTGTATCATATAAATACATCCTTCTCGCCAAATTTTCTATTTTTGCTCTCTTTGTGAGTCCCCATACCGCGTTTATTGCCTTTCTTACTTTAAATTCTAATTTCCTGAATACACGTTACCAAATATTAAAAGAATAATCACAACCCCTTGGAGATTTTTCAGATGGGCAGGGCATTTAACACTTATGAAAAACAACCTATAGCAGCGTGTATTACGTTTGTTACATGGTATGAAAAAAATTAAATACTAGAAATGAATTAAAAACGTTAAATACATTTAAATATACAATAGTTGTGCCATAATCTGGGTCGAATGAAAAAGAGTTGAAAAAACAATGATACGTATTATCTGGCACTCCAATACGTAAATGCAACATACAAGCTTGATGCTTATAGAAATTTTTATTATTTGCATTAATGTTTACATCTTTACAACATTTTCCTGTATTTTGATTGATTTGGATACAATAAACTATAACACATGCATGGTCATGCAATAGTTATTTTAAATGTTTAAAGTTTGTTTGTATTGGTTCTTGTTTTTCAACTATCAAAGAACACATCTTGGGCAGCAGTCTGGGTGAGCTTTATTTCTATCAGTCACAACCTTCAGTGGTTCTACACATGAAACTGATCCACAACTGAAAAAATTAATTAGTTGTTTTACTAACCAGTTTTATGCTCATACTTACATATAAACGCCAAGGACAATCGTTTTAGACAAACAGATACCCGAAATATTGTACTATTCTATTTCCAATCCCGTAAATTAGGCATTTTCCTTGAACATTTTTTTTTTTGCATAGTCTTCACATTGTTTATCCGTTAAATTTTCGAGATGATTTTCTGTAATTATATAACGCTTGTTGCGTGTTTGCGAAGTCGCCAAAATATATTAATAAATTAATTGTTGGTTTATTTTAACTAATTAATAAATAATAGTAATTATAGCAGTATCGTACCATTTAGTGACGTGAAAAAGCATACACTAAATATAATAAAAACCAAAGTGTAGATATGTCTCATATTTTGTTTTTTAAATATAAATTATTTTTATATTGAAAAGTCTGTCTTTTCTTTCGGACAATCCTGACTGAGGACGCTTTTCTTTTCTAGTATTATACAAATATAGACTTCACGACATACTTATGTAGGAGGTCTTATTTAACTAAGAATAAATTTGAGACACAACCCATTAATTAATAATTATAATATAGGATTTATTCAGCAAATCAATATATAAGACTCGCACTCAATGCGACTACTCGGTTACTCGATCGGGGCCAGACTGGCGTTCCCTCTTGTTCTCACTGGTAAGGGCCAGTGCCAGTCTAATCAGATATTTAAATTATTTCATAAACATCTCTCAGAGCATACATCGTAAGTGCAAATTTGCATTGTTTCATTTATTAATAGTAAAGCTTTCATTCATTATTCAGAAAGTAAATGGTTTATTTTACTCATTGTAGTGGTCAGTTTTATTTCTAAAGAAGACATTCGTAAATATAAACAACATTTATAATTTACATCCAGCTTATATAGTGTCATTTGAGAAATAAATAAACGACGTGATACGTCAATTATAGAAGCTCATAAAGTAAACGCATGCTATTGTCACAGCCTCTAACATTTTTCATCTTATCGCACGTAAATGCATTCAATTTTAACAAACAAAAAAAAAAGAATTTAAATCCCAAAATGAACAGCCCCCCGATTACAAACACTCGCTTTACCTCGGACACGCAATCACTTCCGAGCAGTTTCGCGCGCCCTAAAAAAGAGCAGCGAGAAAATGACGAACGGCCAATTATTGTTATTACACCGTAGGGGGAAGAATGATTCAGCGAGCGTTGAAACGACGACGCGCGATATCCTATAACTGTTAATGCGAAAACTAAGGGACAGGCGGCAAAGAGAGAAAAAGAGAGGCGCTGATGTAATGGAATCGCGTTAAATTGATGACGATGATGTCAAAGCTCGTCTTCTGCGAGAGAGATTTTTATGGCTGCTGACGTCAGGCTTTGCGCAAGTTTTCAGCTCGAGTGCATTTTTCTACAGCGCGCGGGGAAAGCCTATCCCGTTCGGTTTATAGATTGTGCGTTTTGTTTCACAAGGTTATGTACACTGCAGAGGAGGCGAGAGCGACGTCGGATCAGTTATTGACACAAAATCGGCTTGGGTAAATCATTTTGACGTTTTATGTGATTGCAGCTAATGGATTTCGTATATTATGTTTGTTATTTGCATACATTAGAGTGCATTGCCTAGCTTGTTAATAATGTTACATCATAGAAGCGGTGAGTTCGGCGTTCTATTATATTAATTATTGTGTCGCCGTAATTTCGTCTGCAAATATTATGTAATCCTGCATTATTTGCGGGTCAATAATTTATACAAAATATAGTCGCATTCACAGTAGTTATGAATTATTTATCATTATTATCATTATCGTACACATGTATACCATCATCTGCTGTCAAGCAATCGCAAAATGAACAAAAAATGTTTAAAAATATATACGTACCTCTCGATATTTAACGGAAACTCGAAGTTCCATCAAAATCAGCATTAAGCTTTGCGTTTTTATTCCGCTGACCAAACTATTCGCGGCTCTTTGAAACAGCCGCCACGTCGAAATCGCTACAAAGTTAAATTAGATCCGCGCGGTAGTGTGCGCACCGTGGCAAGATAATGGTCCTACACGGCTCAAAAAAGCATCATAAATTCTGTCCCTTTCGCGAGCGCGCGCGTGTGGCACTTTAATCGGAAAACCAACTGCGCCTACATACATACATACACGCGAGCATCAGGCAGAGGTGAATTTGATACAGCACCGCGTACAAAGTGCGGGAATTCGAAAACGAAAATTTTCGACCCGCAGCCCGCACACACATTCCTGTTTCGCGTAATTTGAGAGCAGGGGAGACAGACGAGGCATTCGTTTATTACGTTTCCCGATGGAATGCACCCGTCGAATTTCCCGATCGCATTGCTCGATCCAATTTTTTTTTTCTACCTCTGACACGCCACTGCGTCTATACGAACACCGTTTTTTTTTTTCAATGGCAAATTTCTCCGGATGGTTAGACGCGATTATCAGTGCTAGGAGAAAAAAGGGCACGAAGTTGATCCGCTTTTTCAATTGCCATCCGGTGGGTGCATACGTACGCTGGGATTGATGAAAAAAAAAAGCCGCGGCGAGTCATCAATCTGGATGAAAGTGAGGCGACCAGTTTATCGCGGCTGTTATTCTATCAGATTTACACTTTTTTTGACGACCCTCGTAAAAATATTCGGCTGTTGCGAGAGCGGACGCAGGAGAGATGTTTTGCGAAACCCTCGCGAGCTTTTACTTATTTTCATTATTATTTATTTTTATCCTCCTGAGTGCGCCGAATAATACTGGTTAATCGACCGAAAATTGTTTGTTTTGCCTTGGGCATTTAATTTGCTCTCTTGTTTACTGTAATAATTCAACGGATATTCTTGGGATAAATATTTCGTTTTTCCTTGTTTTTTACTCGTCGTATGAGAGAACGTATATTATGGTGATGCTTTACGACCCAGTAATCAATGATTAGCAAATATGTATATTCTTTTCGGGGGTGACGGAAAACGCAAAGCTATATATTTTTCGGACAAAAACTTAAAAAATAGCATATATTAATTCCACTTGACAGAATAATTTAAAGTACGATATATGTAGCTAGGCCGTTTTAAAAGCATGAATAAGTGATTCTCTAGCTGACCCGTTTCACTTTATGAGCGCAGGTGAATTTTTCATCTAAAATCACCTTTGACCCTAGGAAAAAAAAGAGTTCTCTGTACAAAGGACTATTCTCCGATTTTTTTCTGTCCTGACGTGTGCACGATCGTAAAATATATGAGAAAATTATACGCTTTCTCTCTCTCGTTCTTCAAAACCACGCGTATAATAATAAAACAAAGCTGTGAACGCCGCTATCGCGTCTTTCATCGGGAGTCGATTGAAAAGAGAGAAAAAAATCGCCAATCGATATTTCACGCTCGCAAGGTGGAATCGTTAATCGCGCATCACGGAGAAAACGAGGTTTCCTTTGGCAGCTACATTCCGCAGAGAAGATAGCCAATAGATTCTACGGACTCGTCTTCCAAGACGCCCGCAGCGACTCTATTTTTTCCACTCTCCTCTCCTATAAGCTTGACACTAATTGCTCTTTCTCTCTCGCACTAGTTTTTTCTCTTTGCCGCTCTCGCCGCTCGTTAATATTCGGCCAGCGACTTTCGTTTCGCTCGTGATAAATTCGATCAAGGGCCACGATTCATGTGATGCCCCTCCACTCTCCCGTGAGGATTAAGTCACGTGCGCAACGATTAATTCTTGCTGCAGTCTCGGAAATTCATTCAATTTCCGTAAATACGTTATAGTCAGCTGCGCGCGAAGGGATTTTTCTCCAACCCTGCTTTACGCAGAGAAATTGGCGAATTGAGCGACGTAAGTATATGTAATCACGTGATGCGACATGAAATTTGAAAAAAAGATTTGAGGTTATGTTCGTTCTAGCGAAGCATTCACTCTCGCGAGCAAAATGGAATATAAACCGAAGTTGAATCTGGAACGAGCAAGCAGAATCCCGTACGCAGAAGTCATCGACGTTTTATTATCCACGGAAACCATTGCGCGGTGTATTTTCTGCATATCGAAAGATCCGTCGCGCGGAAACTCTCAGGGAAAATTACTCGCGACAACAATGGCGGCCGCAGGTCATCGACTCGGACGTTTACGCGAAACCGGCATGAATGGCCGTCTTTGACAGCCAGTAGCCTCGAAGCAATCAGTGCAACGCGGAAAGATGCTCGAGTGGAAATAAAAAAAGGGGGGGGAAGAACTGGAAGAGTGAATGAAAAAGCTTCTGAGAGAACAAAGAATGTACACACTTGAGGACGAGAGATTTTTTCGCATCAACTTACACATTCCTTGTTTTAAAATGTAAATTTATTTATAAATCGTCGTATGCATGAAAATAAATAAATAAATAAATAAGCGCAAGAGGTATACGAGTGGGAAAAGTTATTCAAAGCAGAAAGTCCTTCAATTAACGAGGTGAGATGCGTTCGTAAATCGGATGAAAAATAATCAGCTCGACGGATTCATTAAATTAATTTATACAAAAAAGCATCTTGCTTACAGCGAGTTGTCGACCCAGTTGTAAGCAATTTCCCTCATTGCCATACGTTGTGCCGTCTCTGCGATAAAAATTAAAGCTGCGGCTATTAGCGTAACTCGCGGCTCATAAAATTTTAAAATTACTCCTCGTGAATCCTCGAGGTATACAAGACGCACAGCTCGTCGTCGCGTCATGCGAGACTCGCGCAAATCGATAATACGTGTCTCCGCTCTTCCGCTCGCATAACTTATTCATTCAGCCGAAGAGAGAGAGAGAGAGAGAGAGAGAGAGAGAGAGAGAGAGAGAGAGA
>QLSS01000072.1:360404-373916 GCA_024372645.1 Trichomalopsis sarcophagae
AGAGAGAGAGAGAGAGAGAGAGAGAGAGAGAGAGAGAGAGAGAGAGACGCGAACGCGAAAGTAAAACTGAAGCTCCTCTTTCGCGGGACAATGATATATAGAGGCCGGAGTATGTATCAGTAAAGCTGCTGATAAATTATTCGCTATACAGCGAAGCGACGCGAATTTAGCAACGAAAATCGACTCGAATCGAGGATGCCGCGTTAATGCGGGACACCGGTTAGGAAGTGATTTTGTTCTCTTTTCGATGGTTATTATCCGAATTTTTATTCTGTCAAGTTGGCGACCTTATAGTATTGTATTTATATATATTAGTGCATCTGAGTTGGTGAACATTAAACGAGAAACCCGTCCGAATTAAATCTGTCCTCTGCTCAATATAGCATTTCTCAATCTATCATAGAATAGCTGTTTGAAAATGCACGCGGTGCATTACTCTATTTGAATAATAATGCCCTCGCTCGTCAAAGCTGTTCCCGATTTCGAAAGCCAAGGCGTGATCGACGACGTAATTCAAATATATATATCACTCACGCGCACCTAACAAACGAGCAGCAGCTGTTTATTTGAAGATAATCAGTGGAGAAACCGCGACGCCGTCGAACATTATGATGCAACTTTTTTTTTCTCTTACTCCTCCCAACACGAAAAAAAGAAGTATCGGAAAGTCAACACCAGAGAGTAGTCGCTTATACCCTTTCTCGGGGTCGTAAAAATAAAACTTCATTAACCGCGGCTCTGATGTTCCTTGACACGCATCCGCGAGGTGCATATAATTAAAGCAGATTTTTTTTTAGTTTAAAGTGCATACAGCCATGGCCGACAATTACATCAGGCTAACAAAGATGCGACAAGCGAGTGTCGAAACGTCTTAGCCTCGAGTCGCTAAGTCGGCTGCTTACATGAGGGATTAAAGCGAAAAAAGTATAGTGTCTTGAAAAATAGTTAAATGCCTTTGCGCTGTTTTTCAAAATAAATCTCATATACTGTGTGCGCAAATAATTACTTATTGATGCATGTTCTATTGGATATCTGAAAAGCTTTTTCCGAAAATTCAAAAAAGCTCATAACTTTTTCAGATTTAAAGAGCATATAACCAAACAAAATAACCGCTGCCAATTCTTTGACACGTAGCTTCCTCCAACAAAATTCATAGTTCCAATAGATAAAATATTGTTCAAATATACAGTATATTATTGATTTTTAAAATACTTTCGATCTTAATTATTTTACTGAAGGAGCACCCGTCACAATATAAAATTATATAATTTTTATGAAAAAATTTAAACCTCGATATTTTAAATACCATAGGGTCTTCATAACCTCATAAAATCCTGAATTTTCTCAAAACATTCTGAACTTTAGTTAGAGAGTTATTATGTTCAACAAAAATAGTAATTTTCAGTTATACAGGGTATACAGGGTGAAAGACAAAGAATTTGAATCTTAATACCTTTTGAACTAATTGGATTCATAAGCTGCAAAAAGAACTTAGCCGAGGTAAGCAAAAGATCTATCTTTTCCCAAATGGTAACTTAATTAAAGTTTTGCTTCCTTCCTATAATAGTAATAGTAATTTTTGGAGTTTGTGTAAAAACATGTAGGAAATACACATTTTCTAAAAATGCATAATTCGAACTCTAAACACCTCCAAATGCGTTTCTTTCGCTCATTGGTACGCAAAATAATCCGTTGTAGAAAAAAATCTTGTATGCGTCCTCCGCTTACGTCATTTTCCAACTGAAAATAAAACTCTCATCGTTTCAAGACGCCTCTTGCCGAGGCTGCATATTTCCCGGCCCACATCGTCGCTGATACATCCATTAAAAATAAAGTCGAGCTTATTAGCGCTCGCATACTTGCGTTGCGACCGAGGCGATGAAGAATTTTCCGATATTCTTTCTCACCGCCCCAGCAGCGTGAACCTCAACGCGCCGCGCTTAATTACCTAATTTATCGAATGTAAAAATAGCACCGCTATTTTCGAGGCTCCAGGGGTTTTTCAAAATTTGTTGCGACTCTGCAGCCGCGCCTTTAATACTTCGTGCATGAAATAGCTCTGGGGACCCGAGATTGTTTGGATTCGCTGGTTCATTATAACGTTGCACTTTTTGTAAATTTTTTGATACATAAAATGTGTTTACTAAAGCCTGCGGGAGGTTTGCTCGCCTGAATGCAGTGCTTTTCTGGCAAACATTATTATCCGATAAATACAATGCACAGGGGATTTAATTATTCCAGTGTTTTCTGAAATACCGCTGGCTAAATTCTGCGGCGAATCACATATTCGTAGGCTACTGCGCCAATTTAAAGAATCCACTCAAAGTGTCAAATGAAGTTTTTCGATCGCATAAGTAAAGCCCAAGGCCGCGAAATTAATTATCCTCCCCCGGCAGCCAAAAGCTCCCTTGCGTCCACCTTTAATCTCGACGGCTGGGGAAATTTCAGGCGTCGGCTCTAATTTTCCTCGTCCACTGCTCCGATGCTGCATTTTTTACGCGGCCGGATTCAATATTAAAACGGTAGCGCGCGGCTGAATCATCGGAATCCTCGACCGAGAGAGAGATAGAAAGAGGGGAGGAAAGAGTCGTAAATTGAATTGGAAATTACGCGGCGCGCACGGTCAGAGGCGTTAAATTACGCCTCGGACTTTCGGCACAATGGCCACTTTAGGCCGTAGAGAGGCAGTGCGTGACCCCGGGTACTTGGATTTTTCGGGAATCGCGAGATGGTATAATGCTCTTTCGATGCAGATTTTTACCGTAGGATTTTCGGAGGTTTGCCTACTGTGGACTGTGAATTTGAATTGGTGATTTTTTTTTCGGGGTATCGGTTGGAATAAATGTGTGGATATATTTTGCTGAATTTTGGACATTTCGTAGACTTATTTTTTTATATACACGGAGGTTAAAGGCTTTTATGGTTTTATAGTTTTAGTTATTATATTATCTGGGGTTTATTTTTATATTGCAAAAAGAAATTAAATCGATACGAAGAAAACACAATAGTACATTGTACAACAAGGGGCGAAAATTGACTTTTCCAAGCGAGGATGATATTTGAGCACGAGTGGTAATCGAGGGCGCCGTAGGCGCCCGAGACGGACACGAGTGCTCAAACATCATCCGTGTCTGGAAAAGCACTTTCGCCCCTCGTTGTTCACCGTGCTTTTTATAATAAGTGTATAAGGAAGACCATTTTTGTCGCCTATGAAGTGGATCGAGAATCGAGTTTTTCGAGTCGTCCACTACGGTGTGCGTGTATAGATGCATATATATATGTTTAAATTTAGTAAATCAAGATTATAATAAACTAAAAATTTTGGAAAATTTTGAAAATTTTAATATTTTGGAAATTGTTTCAACAGTTTTTAACGATTTAAAGCTTTAGTAAGGAGATAAACAAAAAAAAATGAATCGCTCGATTTCCGATTCTCCGATTATTGTAGGCTCGTTCTACCTATATAGGGGGCGAAAATGGATTAATTGATACATGTATTGTGATCAGGGACTCTCACTCTACTTTTTGTGTGACGCTCGGAAAACCCCATTTTCGGCCCAGTTTATAGGCGCCGAAAATGGTCTTTTTTATGCACATGTTGAAACGGTCACGACTCTTCTTGGTCCTGTGAATGATTTTATTATAGAAAAGTGGTGAGCATTTGCTTAATCTGTGTCGTAATCTTGACGACAGATACTAGATAAATTCTATTTATCTTCTTTTATAATAATTTGATTATGATATTTGTTCAGGTCCGGGATACCAGGTAAAAGGAATGTATACTAAAATAATTGTTGATTTTTTTTCTAGTTAATAAACAGAATGTATTTAACGACGTGAATTATAAAACATAAATTGCAATGTTAATTTTACGTTGCAATTGAACCTATATATTTGGTTCTTATTTATCTGTTTGATTATTATTTAATATGCTTTATTATGCAGTATTAAATATTATCTAATTGATTTATGCTTCTTTCTTTTATATTTAATATGTAACTTATTAATTATTCTGAACGATACGCGTAAATTGCGATATCTTGTGTTTTATGTTCAGATACGCCTAAATTGCGTTATCTCTTTGCATATTCTGTTAATTCTGAACGATACGCTTAAATTGCGATATCTTATATTCAATTTTGGTATTACAAAATGTGTGTCGATGTTTCTATTCAATGCTTAATTGCTATTGAATAGAGACTAGGCTGCGTAAATTGCAGTAGAGCTAGTGTCTGTATTAGGCCGCGCAGGGCCTTTTATATGTTGTGGAGAGAGCGCGGATTAAGCCGCCGGAATTTTTCACACTTTTGCAAAATTGTCACTTATATTGAAATTGACACAGAAATCTGCGCACGCTTCGCCGCTGCCGCGTCACCGCTCGCTCTTATGCTTTGGGCGTGTGTATGTTGTTGGTGAGCGCTGTTGATGGCTAGCTTCGTAACGTTTGTTTTTGTTGCTCTCCTGCCACTGCTGGCTACTCTGTGTTCTTGTGTGTATATGTCGTAGCGGGATAACGGAGCATTTATATGTTTCTGTGGGCATATTCAAATAATTTTAGATTTTGGTTATAACATTTTTGTGTTTGAGCCACGAATCGTGTGTGGGGCATTGCAATGTTATAAAAAAGAATTTAAAAATATAAACTTTATTAGTATATAAATGTATTAAAAAAGATGAATTTTAGCTTAAATTATTGCAGCTAATATACTAAGAATCAATTACTATTTACAAAAACAAAATTTGTTTGTTAAAGAAACTGAAAATGAAGAAAAATCTCTCAAAGGTGCATAAAAAATAAATAGAAAAAAAACATATCACGATATAAAAAGATTCCTTAATTCATTATGTAGAGTAATTCAGTGAGTATACTTATATTATTCTTTGAAACTGCTTTTAGCCTATCCTCCGCTTTTTCAAAACTGTTCAATAATATCAACTATAAGCATCTGTGGTGCATTCAATATTTCGACAAAATCCATTAAATGAGCTTACAAAATTCACTAATTCTATCAAAAATCAGTTTAAATTTCGCAGAAACTTCTATAAAGTGTACGGGCGGGATAAAGGTCGTGCTCACAAGCCAAGCGCTTATCTCGTTAATTTGTTAAGCGATTGACCGGCCAGTACAGAACCGCTAACTAATCAGTTAACTTAGCCAGAAATTCTAGACTATTAAATTTGCCATAACCGATAACAGGCTTCTCATTAAGAATCTGCGCCTATACTATAGCATCTCGTCTGCGCGACTTCTTTACAATTAGTCTCTACACAAAATGCTAGAAAACATTATTTCGAAACAGCAAATCACTCTAGATCCCTATGCGTATCAAAGCAACACGACCCTCGACAAAGAAAAAATCCACACGCTTCATACCAGCTTAGCTTTCACCGCCCGATCAAGCGGCAACGTATCGCGTACATCGAAAGCCAGTCGAGCGTTTACTCCATTATACGCTTTTCAAGAGTCCGGAATCGCGCTGCAGCCGGCCTGAAAAAAGCCGGGGCTCATCCGTTGGCTTTATCATCGCATCCCCCTGGAAATTTGAGGCGCGCGGGTCACTTAAACGGTGCGCGCTCGGGTAATGAAGAGACCGTTTCTCCGGCTCGGGTTTCAATCTGATGCACTGCGTCACCGGGCTCGCAGGGGAGTTTTAGGAGGAGACCAATTCTCGCTGCTCGCGCGGATGATCGATCGATGGCGTGCTTAGATTACTAGATAATGAAGAGTCGGCTTTTGTCGCAGAGTCGGGTTGTTATAGGGTCGTGTTAATGATAGTGTTTAGACGGACACAGTGCAGTTGGTGCTTAATTTCAGAAAGATTATTTTTATGACCGATCTTGTATATGTAGAGTAGGGAATGATGAGATTAGATTCATGAAAATATTTATCGCGACATTTTGATTGTACTACTGCACAGGTATCGTTTTCAGAACATAAAAATGTTTGGATTGTTGAATGTAAGAACATTTTTATTTTGGTAGACCAAATTTTAGGTGATACACTCCGTCTTGCCTATCGTCGTGCTTCAGCTCGAATAATTAAGAGTCAACATTATTATTAAGAAATTCAATTACGGATATTAATTTTGCATTATGCTCTGTTTCATCATATGATTCCTTATTATATCTGCCAAGTATTCTTAAATCTTACAGCACGCAGAGCTTTGACATCAGCTCTTTACTATTTGATAAAAATCGTATCTTACAATCGAGACATTTATATACCAACCGATAACTATTAATAAATAACTGATTTATGCGGAATAGGGTTAAAATTTCAGCATAATCATTTATATTTCAGCGTCATGAATCAATATTGATAATTTCAAAACCGCCGCCATTACCATCACCATTTAGCTTTGTACTATACCATTTTTTTATTGAGTCATTAAATTTGATTTTATGTCATTGTGCACATATACAAATTTATTTAATATCGTACGGAATATCGCATTGTGCCTAAATTTACATATTTTCATTACAAATGTATCAATCAAGTGATTGAAAACGGAAAAACAAATTTTAGAAGTCTACATTATCCCAGAAATTCTCTCATTAAAAAATGATGGACCTGGGTTGTGAAGCATGTATTCAGGTGATTCTAATTGATTGATAAGAGAACGTGATAGGTTTGTTAGATTGAGGAACGCGCGAATTTTGATTCTAAAATACATGGAAGTATATGAGTGGGGTGTCGTCGCATCATCAAGCTCAACGGATCGAAACTCCCCTCGCTTTGCTTTTAGAAATGCAGGACGTTCGTCTCGTGTATCTGCGAGACTTTGAAGTTGAGCTTTCAGTCGCAAGTCGCATGTCAAGGTTAACTAGACTAGGTGCGATTTTCAGCCGATCTTACGATTATGCAACTCGACATAGAGTTTAGCATCTTTGTATATGGATTATTCATATTAAACCAAACCTTCAAACGTGATTTTGATGCATTTTACGGAGAATTTATTTAAAATAATTTTAAAAGGCATTAAAATACTATATATTAAAATAATATTTGTTATCTATTGGAACGATAAATTTAGTTGAAGAAAGCTATGTGCCAATAAATTGGCAGCGGTTTTTTCTAGTAAGATATAATTGACGACATGATTTCCCAGTATATGAATAAATTGAAAGCTATTTCTACTCATGTAACCGAGAACATGATATTTTTTCTGATGTCGACTTAGTCATAATTAAATATGAATCTAATTTTTATAAGGTCAGGACGTTCAACTTCAAAGATATATAATATTACTTTTAAATATATTTGAGGCAACAAAAGAATGAAACGCAGTTGATTCGTAATATCGAACAGTGAATATAAGAATAATATTATGCTGTTCATGGTATATTATTTTAAAATTCACAAAAACTTCGATCCCGTGCTATATTGCCTATTGTTTTATAAAGTAAATGCTTTATAATATGCAATAATAGGTGTATACGGGCATGATGTATACAATATAGGATTTCATTATTTTTCCCTGGCGCGCTGCTCGTATAACTAAAACAATGTCATTTTGCATCTCCTATAACGTCTGCGTACGCCCCTTTCAAAAGCAAAGACTTCATTGCGTGTCCTGAACAAATATATACCTATACGGTTATATGCACAGCGTCAGACGAAACGAAAGCCTCAGGTTTGAGGAAAGAGTAGGAGGGGAAAAAGGTAAAACAGAGAGACTGAGAATAAGCAAACGTTCAAAAAAAGGATAAAAAAAGGAGAGAAAGAAACAAACAAGCACCTAAAAGAGAGCAGCCGTGTGGTAGCATCAACGACGTCGGCGCTGCGTTTATACTCCCGAGTAAAGTATCAAGTGTATAGGTATAGGCTGACGGTTTCAGGAAAAAGGATAATCTACTTGTGTTTACATAGTTGGACTGTTTCTCCCATTAGTACTCGGAATATTTATAGGATAAAAACTCGAAATTTCAAAAACTGCGCCCGATTTTTATAAAATTAAATACACCTAAAAGCGTTTAAATTCGCTCCCTTATACATACGTATAAGCAGTTTCCAAACATCTCGACGATTCTCCAAAGCATAATCGATTACGAAAATCCTCCCCTCGTGTCAGAGAAACGGAGAAAAATGAAGAAGGGACACACTGCGTATAACTCCTGAATTATGCAAAAACATCGATTCCCCGGATATAAAACATGCAGGGACTGGTCGGTGGAAGGCCTATGCGACAGATGCACCATGTTGAGCTCACTCGCGAGAGAGGGAAAGGAAGAGAACGAGGGCGGTAAGATTTATTTTAGTGGGTTACTGCTGCGCGCGCGTTCCACAGCCGAGACAAGTGGAATCTTATCCGGCGTGACGGCGCTGCAGCGTACGCTCGACGTTGTTTTGGTAAATATTTTGGTGGCTTGTCAGGAGCTCTCGCGTGTGGGGTGCATTTTTTTCTGTTCGTTTGTTCGAGATACGTTTTTTCTTTGTAAGCATGATTTTTTTCCATCGTCAGAAGATTGTATCTCTGCTGTAGAGAATTTCCCGAAAAACTTTTCAGAGGCATGCTTAATTAGATTTTTACTGAAAATCAGTGGGTCGAATAATTAAAACAAATTCGTTCATGAGAAATGCTTTGCATGAGATAAAAAATTGTTCAAATCTGATATTTTGAGCCTTTTTGTATAATTTTTAATTGCTAACTCGGAGTTAGAATATTTTGAAGAAGTAACTTATATCAATTTGTATATTTTATCTGGTTTTAGGACTAGCCTTAACGTAGATCTTTGTATTTTATATTTTGGCAACAATGATAATTAAACTATAAAAAAAGTACGATTATGTATTATAATAAAAATGAAACATCACGGTTTGCGAAAAAAAAAATTCTGAAGCAAATATAAAAGCCTCGTAGTACACGCAATTCTTATTAAATTATTTAATTATTCGCAAATCCATAATTCTACCCACCAAGGCATTTGCAGGTATCCGCGCGCATCGCCTACGCACGCCTAAAAAATGCATTCGCGAAGCAGCAGCAGCAAGTCGCGAGTCCCGTGAGAGGTCGAAATGAATTTCGCCCCTTGTAAATATCGTAGCAGCTCAGTCAGGCACAATAAAAGCGATCTCATCCCCCCTCCCCCGCATCTCTCTCCATAAATTTGCATAAAAATCTCACGAAGAAAATGAAAATCCCGAAATTTCCTTGCGAGAATAACTTCGCGAATTAATCGACGAGATTGCGCGTGTCTCCGCTGAAACATTGATGTTTCGAGCCGAGGAGCTGATGCGGCAACGAAAACAATCTCTATCTCTCGGTGTGTCTCTCGTGAAAAAATAATGAAAAGGGGGTCCACGCCCGCGCGTATATGAGGCCGAGTTTTATTTATATCGCGGGCATTGACGAGGAGGAGGTAATGCGAGGCTGCATTATGGACGACGCGATGTGTGTCGTAAGACTTGTCTTTTATACTCCGGAGGTTTGGGAAACCCTCGCTTTTCGGTGAAAGATACACGATGTGCACGAGCTCCGTGACTTCTGTTGCTTAATGAATGTTAATGATTCGAGATTTATTATTCACGTTTTTAATTATCTCCCGCTCGTCTATTCATTGATGTCTTTGAAAATTGAAGCTATTCTAATGATTATTTATGAATTTTCATCCACGTAGCGTTATTGCGCGGAAAAAACATACTCACCCCACTGCCGGAGTCTGTATACATTTTCTCGAGCAGCAGGAGAAGCAATTTTCGCGCTCAATAAGCGCGGGAAAAAGGGAAAATTTCTCGGCAGACTAAGAAATTTGAATTTCAAATAGTCGCCAACAGTTACAGACTTTGCGCGTGCGAATCCAGAGCAGCGGCATTCTTAAACCCTCTCGCGCGAGAAAATCAATTTTCCTAGGAAAAGACGAGGAAAAAAGAAATTACTCGTTGGCTGAATATTTCAAACCCCGCGCGCGGACGTAAAACATAAATCCATTTGCTCATCCGCGCCGTAACTGTACGCACACAGACAAAGAGAGAGGTAAGCAAGAGGGAAATAAAAGACCGAAGAGGTTTCTTAAATGTCTCCGGCTGGCATTGGGCGTATCGCGAGAAGCGTAAATAAATTAGGAGGAGACGAGCCAAGCAGGGGCAAAAAAATCGAGATTGAAGGAAGAAGAGCACCCCTCTGCCGGGGGAGATTAGGCTGGCGACGACAGCTCTGCCTGCTGGGATTAAAATAAACAAGCCAAGGACGATTGAGCGAGCTCTGTGGCTCTTACCTGGTCGTTCAACTGAACGAGGACATTTGCTTGCTTTTTTTCTGCTCATCACAGACTTTTCACCTTCTTCTGCAGGAAATCATCAAGCTGATATCTAATTCTCAAAAGCGCGCTATACGTGGGTTATGATTCTGTGCGCAGGAATCGAGCTCAGGGATAGAAAAATTAAGATTCATATCAACGCTCGAGAAGCTCGGAAATAATGTTTCCGACCATTGTTTCCATATGGGTCACGATGTGCAGTACACGAAGGAATATTCATCGCGGCGGTAACAAGAATAGAAATACATTCATTATTCGCGATGTTATGTACGTCGTGCAATCAATCATTAAAGGATAATTTCATCGCCACTGTCGTAATTAATTTTGAAATTCTATTTCCGAAATTCCATCACTAAATGAAAATCTAATCTTTTAAAAAGACCACGTATTCCACAGCTCGCACAAGCACGAGGCCATAAATAACGAAGCGAACGAGCGACGTCGTTCGAGCGATACATAATTACGCAGCGTCGCACGTCCGAACGTCCGATCGGAATTCAGCGTATCTCGCGCACCGATAACGCAGTTGAGGCACGCGCAAAGAACGGCCACGAATTCCGCCGATGGACCACACTCGACAATTCGCTTATGTTCGTTCGCTTGGAATGAGGCGTGCTTGAGGTCTCAACGATTACGTTTGTATGCTTCGGTTGGTTTGAATGGTTCTTTTTTTCTGAAAGCAAACATAACCTCAAACGCTGAAAAAATTCTGGAATGAAATAAGAAACGGGACGGATTATAAATCAAAGAGTTATCGAAACGACGATAACTCAGCGCCATCCTCCCGTCTCTTCTTTTATCGCCTATTAAAATTAATCCCTCATCTTCTACATTTTCTCAGCCGTAATTAATCGCTCCGCCGCTCACTCTCTCAGTGGAATTAATTGACATAAAGCATTTTCTTTAACCAAATTCAATAGCAAAATGCTTTTCTTCCCTAGCGACCGCGCATCCGTAATTGCGTAATTAAGTTTAGCGTAATTGCGCTACGACACGCCGCTCTGTCGATTTATTTCCTCCTTTTAGTCCGGTTCTCCATTCCGCTCTCGTTCCTTGTCTCACATTTTTTACCTCGAGCCCGGTGCAGTTTTTCTGTTTTCGCAGCGGCTTTGCATTCTAACGCGGGAACGAGTTTATTTGCCTGCTCGGCACGGATGGCTTTACCGATATTTTCTAACTCTCAGGAGCGGGAAAAGTACATAAGATGCTTGTTTGTTTGCGCTCTTGCGGAAAAGCAAAATTTTTACCGAACTTGTTTTACTTTTGTGGAATTAAGGAATGGATACTACTGAATTTGTTACTTAGTCTGAACATACGAACATTGAAAAGACAAAGAGAAGTAAAAGTAAGAGTCTAAAAAGAGATAGGTTCGATTCTTTTGGCGCGAAATTTAAAATATCCATCGTTATTTTCAAAAATAGCACATTCTCCTGGCCAAATTGGGAGTATGAATGCATTAGTCACACTGAAAAGACTGTAAAAAGTTACAAAATCAAACTCTTCGCAAACGGCTAAAGATTCATTAGCACGCCATCTGCATCAGATCGAGTACCTCCGGTTCAGGATCCTCTGTTTAATTTCCAAACAACCAGCACGCCGATATCCGCCGTTTAAAAAACGACGAGCTCGACGCGTCTCTCTGCTGCACCTAATGCTCTCAGTGTTATTTTAAGCACTGACAGCAGCGCCGCGCGGACCGAATCTGTGTCGCGAAATTTCCGCTCATATTTCAAATTATCTGGCCCGACGGTCCGGACATTAAATTCCACTTTGTGTATTTCGTATAGGTGCTCGGGAAGCATAGATAAGGATTTTTCGGTCGACGCTGCAGCGTGAAAAATGATTTAGGAGCAGGATATAGTTTTGCTGATGAAGAATATTTCGAAAAAATGTGAAATTTCAGATGTTTTCAAACCTCTGCATGATTTATCAATATATAATTTTCTAGCTGCGCTGAAATCGCCCGTTAATAATTCTCGCGAAACTATAACCAGTAAGTTATATTAATAAACCGCTCACAGATGTTCACACTTCGCACATGACAAGAGCTGCACATTGTCGTCAGCTGGGATTCACATATTACTTTACTACTCAGCATTATCAAGTCTGTTTCGATGGAGAGATTCCAATAAATCAGAGCGAATGAAATGATCGATAATTCGAGTTCTCGCTTACGCGGCACATCAATATCAACCGTCGTGGACATCTCAACTGCGATGGTAGATAGTATGCGTAATCGAGATGAGTTATATAATTAATAAATCCGAGTAGGCGCACGCGAATCTAGCGTAATGCAAATGGATGGCGATATTCGTATAGAGACGGATTTGATCAAAGTATATTTGAAGTTGATTTACTCTCTTGGAGGCTTTAAGCTATGCGTTCCCTCTACAGGGCTTAAAATTTTCGTTTTTGAAGTGACCGTAGTAAAAGTTTTGAGAGAATTCTTACTGATAGAATATATAATTTAATTTTTAGTAATTTAATGAATGAGACTAACTATAAAATAAATTATAATCTATAGATACCGAGTGAAGTGTGTTTGAATATATTACTTCATTCTTTTTGCACAATACTTAGGACAGGTGTTTTGTGTACTTATGTGTCTTTTTATAAGAATAGCTAAACTTTTCCTGTTCGTAATACATTAGCAACATACAATTCTCAATATTCAATAACATTATCCAATAGCTTTCCTATGTATACGTTATCGATCACGCACCAACTTGATGAAGTTCGAAAAATTGATTTTAGTTGCGGAAAACGTTATCACTTTTAGCTCCTAATCGAACAAGAATCAATTTTTGTTACCTCTTCATCTGCTGCTGACTAGAAAATTAATTGTTAAAATCGCTTTTTACACTAAAATTTTACAAGTGTGTGAGTTCTATATCTTTGAAGCACACATCGTTCCATACGACGACCAATCTTGAGACGTTAAATTTTTAAATTTTTAAATTTAAATTACATGATGATTTCTTTGGAAACAATACGTTACCTCGTGACATGAATATAACAATCAATTATAAATAGCGCACCTAACGACTCTTGACATTTGCACTTTCCTCCATATTCGTCAGCTGATAGCAATCTCCTAATTCCAGAGCCGCAGTGAGCCCATCCCCTCCCCCAAACAATGTGCGAGCCCGAGATTACAATGCAGCCATAGTGATGATAGGAAAAACGCTGCCGTCATTGCTCTCTCTCTCTCTCTCTCCCTCTCTCTCTCTCTCTCTCTCTCTCTCTCTCTCTCTC
>QLSS01000072.1:374016-392878 GCA_024372645.1 Trichomalopsis sarcophagae
CTCTCTCTCTCTCTCTCTCCCTCTCTCTCTCTCTCTCTCTCTCTCTCTCTCTCTCCCTCTCTCTCTCTCTCTCTCTCTCTCTCTCTCTCTCTCTCTCTCTCTCTCTCTCTCTCTCTTTGCTCAAGTAGATCCTCCTCCCAAGCACGCGTTAATTATAATAAAGTTTTACGGCTGCGTAAAGTAAACATTAAAGAGAAACAGCCGCGCGCGGCTAATATTAACTGGCGGCGGCGGTGCTGAAGAGAAAAAAGTGACGAGGGAAGAAGGTATGCGAGAGCGGCTGCTCTCCTGCTTTCGATGGACACAAAGGAAGCGACGAACGCCAGGGAAATGCGTTTAGCGCCGATTAGCGGCAACGAGGTTTTGCGTAATCTCCTTGGCGCAGGAAAAACAAGGCGGAGGAATTTCATGGGAGCGAGTTTTTTTTCGAAGCGCACATAGTACGCTGTATCAAGATAGAATATGATTTTTAATTTAAAAAAATTACTTGCTCTCTCGTGCGGCAAATGACCTTCTCCGCGGGGACTCGTCAGTTATAGAGCTTTATAAGTAATAACTCCGGGGCAGCTCAATTTCGCGAAATACACTATACTCGAGCTTTTCATTCGGTCTGCGCGGCAGTGTATGTCTATATAGAACCGAGTCTAAGACTCCAGGCCGGAATCGTTATAAATTTTACTGCACTTTTATCTCGTAGCTGCGACACAGTCCTTTTACAACGTTCTAACGCTCGTCGTGGGAAAATTGAATTTTAAAATAGCGAAGAGACGCGGTTAATATTTGAATTTGAAATTCCCGCCGTTAGGTAAATACCTCCGTATACATTAACCAGTATAACAGCCGGTTTATGGCGGAGAGTGTACGGCCCTAATGTTTGCTTTGAATTATTACATATCTAAACTCGCTTCCTTCCGATGTTGTTTCTTGTTGCGCGCCGTGTTTATAGCGATAATAATGTTTGCGGCCTATTACGAGCGAACACGTTTAATTTCCCGCGTAAACTGGCTAATTGATATACAGCAGAGTGACAATAATTCCCGCATACGCCTACACTGCGTTCTTCTCCACTCGATAAAAATGACTCTCGCAGTAGCGCAGCGATGTTAAATCCATCCCAAGAACAGCGCAAAAATGCAATGCAGCACTTAAGCGCGCATATGCGCTTCTCCGAGAATTGCGCAAAGTTTTTGTGTGCGAGAAGAAAAGACAGGAAACGCGGGGGTCGAGAGAGAGAGAGAGAGAGAGAGAGAGAGAGAGAGAGAGAGAGAGAGGACGACCCACACATTTAGCGGATTATGCGAAACACGCGAGAGAAAGAGAAACTTCAGCGCATTAATAAGACGCGCTCGCGCTGTGTTTTTTCAGCTGCAGCCGCTTTTGTGTCTGCACCGGACGATTAATCGAGGCTGTACACGCGCTGTTGGCCGAAATTCCGCGGCAGCTATTTCCCGCCTTATAATTTTGAAACGCGAGTCTGCGGTTTTATTATTTTTACACTGGAATTCAAGAGGTCGGCTAGACGCGCTGAAAATTGTTTCTCTGCGGAACGTCTTGGTAATTATCGTTTGAATTAATTCATCCTCGAACAAATAATTATCTATTTTACAACATTTATACAGCCGATATTCGACGTTTCAATTTCAACATCCGCTGTACGTCTTCCGCTCGACAGACGAGCACTGCTCACCTAACAAAAACAGGTATAGGCGTCTTCGAGTTAGCGCCGCGGGATAATTGAATCGCGCGGGAAAAAGACCGTCTCGGCGGCGGCTCTGATTTGCGTGTGTGCGCCGAGTCTGGAACAACTAGCGACGCTAATGGCTTTCGGCTTTACGTGGTCGCGATGAATGAAACATTCGCTGTTAGTTTGCCGCGAGTAGACTCGGCAATTATTGCGACAGTACGAATCGATGAATGAATGTTTGCGAAATTGTTTGTGCAGGTATTGTATACACCGACTGGTGGGCCGGACTGGTTCTCTTCTGGCGCAGCTTATGGAATGTATCTTGATATTATGCAAATCTACGTGATCGTTCACAACAATGAGTGATTATTTTAAAGACTTCTTGTCTGAGTTCGGAAGAATGTATATAAACTCTCGAAACGACTGGCAATTCGAGCTAAAAAAAAAGCCCGCGTAGCATTTCGACCGCGAAGCGTAAAGCATGTCGCGCCGCAATTAAAACGGCACTAAAAGCTCGCGCTAAAATTCAGCAGTCGCGCACCACCTGCTCTCTCCTCGTTTCGCAATAAATAGCGAAGCAAATTAGATCAATCGGCTGTTCGTTAAAATTCTAACCCAAACAACGCAGCAACACGTCACCGGGGCAAAACATACGAGGGCGAGAGAGAATATATACCGAACTGCCGTGCGTGTAAAATCACGTCAACAAGCACATCGACAATTACGATAATTGTCGGGACAGGCCGGACACGCATATCGAGTTGATTACGCAAAACATTTCCCGATTGCCGGGCGCAATTAACGCGAGGGTCAAAGGCTCGCTCGCGATCGTAAATAACCGCCGCAAGTACGGCCCGGTTTTACGCCTCCTCGTATAACCGTCAAAATTTCAGATTATTACTCGGCTGTACGGGTATGCGCGATAAATTATTATGCATACCGACCTCCCCGAATGACGACGCTACTGCCGCTGCTGCTGCTTTGGCCACTGTGTACGTGTGTGTGTGTGTGTGCGCGCGCGAGCGGTCATTTATAATAGACACTGCAGCCTCGTCGCGCGAATTAATCAAATTAAGCTGTTAGGGGATATGTAACGAGGCCGCCGTTCCTTTTTTCCGCCTGACGCGCGAAAGTTTGAAAGTGCATACGGTGTCACGTAACAGCTGTATTATGCAAGCTGCCTTTGGCGGAGGGATGACGCAGACGGATCTTGCGGGGAATTTCGGAATCGAGAGAGATGTTGCCGACGAGCGGTTAACGCTCATCATTAAATCGCGCCGCGCGTCGTAGCGCAAGCCGACGAGCGACGTCTCCTCTGTATATTCTCAAGGGATATGTGCCGCGCGCGTTAGCACCTATAAACCTGCATGTAATTACGGGGAATATGTGTGTATGCTTAGCATTTGAGACGCTACACGCAGCCCTCGTGATATCTGGGTCAAAAGTTATACGCTCGATAATTACTCGATAATGGCTGTTCTCTCCAGTTATACGAGCTGTAATATTGCCCTCGTTACGTTCCAAGTGTCGCTGCTGTAACGCCCGCGCTGTTTCGAATTTCGAAGATGTGACGATGATGCATCGGCATCGGTATCCGAAATGCAAAAATTGCAGGTAATTCCACTTCTCAGTGTTTGCCAAGGTTTACCTGCCATTTTGTCCTATCTCCAACGTAAATCAGACTCTCAAATCAGGAGCATCGGGCGGAGTCTCTTGCCGTGTCCACAGTACACTTCGAAAAATTAGCCCCAACCTCGCTCTCGATCTCCCCGCCACTCGGACGCACTAGACGCTGTCTTCAGTCTGCAGTTCTTCAAGAGGGGCCGAGGACGGTTTCACGCTCTGCTTGGCCTAACTCGATTCCGCCGGGGGCCTTTCAGCCGGCGGCTTAATTGTATAAATATTAAATTATACAGCCGAGGAAGCGCGCGTGCGGGCCCCACAGTTGGAAAAGTCTCCCGTCGACTTCATTTTATCATTATTATTATTACATAGTTGGTTTGATACGCGGGATCGGAAATACTAATGAAAGTGCTTAATTGGGGGCTGTATTATACAAGCTTATAGAAATTTGGAAAGACGTCGTTATTTTTACGGTGGTGTGTTCACAAAAACTATGGCGCAGAGCGTTCGTCGAATTTCGTTTTCTAATGGTTCTGACAATTTATTGTTGCGTGCTAATGAATTGTTGCAATCCTATATATATATAAGCAATCTTCATTCGATTACATCGACCCTATAACCGTGTTGCAATGTCGAAATTTGACATAACTGTAATAAGTACATCGACCGATCCATCAAACCACACAGCAACACGCGATTATCAACTGCAAATCAATTCAGCCGCAAGTCGAGAGCAACGGCTATATTAGCTCTGCGGAACATATATACGTCAGCTGGATATTATGCCACAGTCCGTCTTACTGATCTGCGCTGAAGCAAATTGCACATAGAAACTCGCCCGGCAGCGTATGGCGCCGAGTAGATGGCCGACGAGCGCGTGTATCCAAGATTGATAATGATGCATTCGGTTATCATCTGCGGTTTTATTACGTTTTGGTTCGAAGCAATATTTTCTCGAAATTCGATCCATCGCATATTACAACGTCTGTTCCAGTCGATCATTTATAAATCACGATATTCGTTGACTGGATTCTCGCGTAAACACAGTCGCTATAGCATCTAAAACCTAGCCTGATTCTCTCGTGAAATTAGTCTCGCCAGATAAACTCTGCCTCAACAAACTTGCCCGATTGAGAAATGAATGTCAGCATTCACAACAGTCATCGCTCGCGAATGTAATAATGTACATCGCTATATTGAATAGCAACGCGCATACGCGGTTCGAGCGACACTGCGCACAATGTTCAGGGTTCGTCTGGAAGTAGCTCGTAAAATCGAAAATCGAGTTTTACGATTATTGAGTTTACTTCTACTCTAATCCCAGTCTCATTACAAATTTAAACTCCAACGCGAGCCGAGCCCTATACGGAGCGTCATATTATTCTAGCAACGCGCGCGCTCGGTTAGCTCTAGATTTATCGCGAGCGACTCTCTCTCTCTCTCTCTCTCTCTCTCTCTCTCTCTCTCTCTCTCTCTCTTTGTCGACAAACTCAGCGGCATCAGCCAGCAGTAGGATTATGAATGCGCGGATTTGCATGGAATATCATACCTCTCCAGCAGGCCGTGCGATGTTTGCTTTTAAAACGCTTTTTGACTCTCATCCCGCCGATGAGTCATAAAATTATTCAACAGTCTCTACCTCCGAGTCGATCAGCGCACCAAAGCCAAAGCTTGATGGTTCGTCGGCTAACCAGCCAACCTAAAAACAGAGCGAGGCTAACAAGCTTATCTCGACAAGTAGTCCGGGCCATGGTGTGCAATGGCGCATCGATTCTGCTGTACCTTGTGTATCCATACCCCAAGAGAGGATAATTCGCGATTGGCATGTGGCTGCGTCTGATATTGAAATAAACGAGCGCGACCGAAAGTGAGCGATCGAAGTCCCGACGGGAGAAGCGTATGTAGTAATGTACCGGCGGCTCTGCGTCGAATGACTCAGCGGCGGTTGATCGCACGCGCGCGACTTTTCTAAATCAGGGCGATTTATAACGTTTAGAGTGGCTGTACCGCCGCGAGTAGTGTGTAGGAGCTTGTCTGAGATTTATCCCCGGGATCGAAGTTCTGTAATCGGCTGGCAGTTGAGGGAGAGAGAGACGGAAGGGGCAACTCTGGATTCTGGACTCGTGCTTCGATCTGGGAGAGCGATTGCGCTCGCGGGCGAGTTGAGGGGTCTTCCGAGCGTTGTCCCGGCTGAATTTCGGTTTTATTTCGTAAAATCATCCACCGTCGGAACGGATGGCAAAGTATTCGACTTCAATCGAAAATTTTGTCTCCAAGCACGAACGGAAGCTTTTTTTCGGCACACGCGTATAGTTGTCGAGCGGTGATTGCTGGAAACTTTGCCGCCGCAGTCGAGCCCCGGAGAAAGTCGAAAAACTTGCGCACATATTTGGACTTAAAGTTAAGCTACACACAGAGTTCTGCGGGAAATAGGAGCGGGATTAAAAAAGTTCTGCAACAATTGACAAACGTCGCTCTAGCGAGCTTTTAGTCTGAATTACCCTTGGAAATTATTTTACTTGACGAGTGTACGCTATCTTTAATTGTCGATCAAAACCTGCAGCTTCGTGTATCGAATAAAGTCCGCCTCTCCGGCCCGATAAAACCAAAGCTTTTCGTTATGCTATATACGATTCAAAGGAAGAAAAGATGCGTCGACAGAACAAAGCATCTATATATAATATATATAATACTTACACGAGGTAGCGGGAGCTGGCTACCCGCATAATCCAGCTTTGAAGTCTGCCGGGACACTCGCTACGGCTCGTCCCCGTCAATTTCCTGGACTACCGGCACTTTTCCACTTTCACTCGGCGCACTTTTCTGCGTCCAGCGATTACTTTTTTCCTTCCCTCTTAATCCTGCAGTCTCCGTGTGGAGTGATCGCTTTATGGCTTTTTTTCTCCTCGCGTCGTCCTTCATTTTATTCGTGCCGCTGACTCTCAGTCTACTTTCTGTGTATCAGGTTATAATATTATACACTCATACTCCAGGTCACGGTGTATAAATCGCTTCGTTATCAATTTTTCGTCAGGATTATACTTTCAGTCGGTATCGATTTCAGTATACGAACATAAGCTCGGAATATCAAATTTTGAATTTTGCGACGGACTTTCATCTATATCTGTTAGATATAGATATCTGTTATCTGTTAGAAATTTCTGGTTGAAAATTCAGACAAATGTATTTGAAGTTTTTTCCAGTAACGTATCTGAAAAATTCAACTACACGTATTTGAATTTGGAGTGTATGGAAATTCAGTAGTGCATCTGAATTTTCTAGGTATGGATATTGGATATTCAGTGATGGTAACAAAAAATTCATTCTAAACGTATTAATTTCAAAATACACTTATAATTTATTTAAATGAAAATAATTACAAATTTTAATTTGTGATTTTGCATATTGCACTTTTAAATTATTATATGTATATGCAACGTTTTCTTCTGGTTGGAGCAAAACATTCTTTTGTTTCTCGGAGAATTGATTTGTAATATACATATAGTTCTGAAAAATACAAATTTCATTAATTTAGTACTTTAAATATTTGAATTTGAAGCTCATTCTATACTTGAATACTATAACTATTTATTACTGTACCTTTGAACAAATTATAATATCTTCTCTTGTTTCGTATTGACAAGAACTGTTTGAAAAAACATATATAATTTGGTAAAACGCAGTGTTGTCGCAATGAATATTTGAAACAGAAGCAATTCCAAGTACTACTATATAGTATATAGGTGTATATAGCAAAGTGCAGGAGATATAATAGAAACTCGCGAGGTTCGTTGGCAAGCCTACGCGCGGCACTTGGCAGAAATTGCACAGTATAAGACGTTAATTGGCGTGCTCAATTGGCGAGATATTGCGAAACATTTCCTTCCGCGCGAATACAGTGCAAGATTCCCTGGATGCACGATAATGGAATGAATTCCTGCTCGGATGACGATCCTGCTTAATCACTCGAAAAGCGCGCGCGTCGCTTTAACTGCACACATGCGCAGCTCTCCAGTTCGAAGCTAATTTTTCAGCTCGCAATAATTGCCCTTCGAATTCATAAGCCGCGCTGCGCTGTACAGATGTATTATAAGTGCCTTCGCTCAAGACACACAGTCGTGTAAGGAGTGGAATAGAGCGAAGAGAGGGACGATAGAAGCGGAGGAAGAAAGAATCGAATTTCGAGGCGAAACTAATTTTGCTGCGCCTTTTGTGGATCGTCTGGGCGGGCGCATTACCACTGCCGCCCTATCGAGAGCGACTGAGACCTAGATTTCCGATACTATTGAAATCCGCCGAAGCGAAAAGCAAATTATATGAACCCGCTCGAGCATCCCAGGACGGGCTTTGATGTTTTCTCGGCGCTGCTACGTACCCTCGAGAGGATCTGTACAGATGCGAGCGAGCGCGCTTGTGTTTCGACGGCTACGCGCGCGCGAGAGAGCCACCGGCAACTTATAATGCTCTCTCGGATCGAACTGCGCGGAATCTTGATGAGTATGCCGTTGAGTGGAATAATAAAGTTTCAACTTTTCGTTTCTATTGCGCGGGTGATATTGAACGGATCAGTAGTGATTTTCAAAGTTCGTGAATCCTGTATAAATATAAGGACGTCTTTTTTCGAAAGTATAAGGAAAATCAATATTTGAATTCATTTTTAATAGAAGCATTAACAAAGACAGTCTCAAACACATTATGTGTTTGAGACTGTCAACCCCCGACGCCAAAAACTTCGACATGAACCGAGTTTTAAGTGAAAAATTCGCGTATATGGAATAAAACTTTACGGTTGCGAAACTAACGTGTTTCACTATAGTAATTAATTTTGCAACTCGGAGATTAGATTACATAGAAATTTAGGCATATGATATTTTTAGACTGTATTTAATACAAACTTATTGACTATTTATTAAATTAAATAAAAATATATACATTTCGTGCAACTTAAACTATTTAAGATTATTAATTCGCATGTTATTGGCTAAAAGCTTTTGTGTATTTTGCTAATGCTTTTACATAGCAAGTTGAGAACTGCAACAGCCACTATAAAGGTTTTTTTCCAGGTCCTTAAAATTCACAATTCTGAATAGAATATTCATTCTGCTACGCAACGCAAGTAATGTGAAATGATCATATAAATATTTACAGCAATTCAGGTAATCTTGCCTGGGCATTTTCGACAACCTTTTTGAAATCGTCGATCGATGACTGATGATTCTAAGAATATTAACTTTTGTATAGCCATATCTCAATAATTTGACGAAGGAGCTCCCTATAATCCAGTCAAAAACTGCTGTTTCGGTATTGATCACTAAACAGAAACACATGTACAATACTATTTCTCACCCCTAAACTAAACAAACATCCCAAATTGTAGATTTACGTGGTTGGTACTCATAAAGATAGTACAGAATGGAAACGCAATATAGAGTTCATTTATGTGCTTTATTGTTATTTCCATAAACATGAATCTGAGCCAAATTTTGACTTCAGGATCATTATGATCCCGCGATAGTAACATAATTTGGTACGTGTGAAGTTTTGATGCTTTTGTTAACGACAGTATATTAACGATGATACGTCTGTTTATTTCATCAGTGACTTCTTTTTAAAGTACTCGAATGAGCGCACAATGATATTACGAGCTAACACGATCAATCACTTTTCGACACAGTTTGTGTAAATATTAACTTAATCGCCATGATTTTTTGTTGAAAGTTCCTCTGTTAAGTTCTCGTGAATCTTGTGTCACAAATAACAACAAATTTTAAAATATAACTATAAAATATTTTACCCTTGCTGGAGTAGTTTTTCTCTTACATTAATTCAAGTTATCGCTTCTGCCGGGCATCCACACACAACGCACATGCTTTTTCTATAACCAACGGCTCATTTCGTATTGAACGACGCGTCCACTTAACACTTCAAAGTCTCCTCTCGGCGCGGCCTGCCACGTCAGCCGTACTCCTCAAGTCGAGTCGTAAAGAGAGAAATTAGCAATAAAGGAGAATGCAATAGCGCCTGTTAACGCCCGCGTCACACGCTGAAGCATTTATAGGCGCGATGACGACGCCGTCAATTCCCGAGACTGTGGGTGTTGTGATTCGATAAAGCGAAGATATTACGTGTATGCGCGATGTAATTAAATTGTGAGCTGATTATAGATTTCTCGTTTATTAATAGAGAGAGAATCGAACCGGAAAAAAGTTTGTCACAAGTCGAGCTTCAACCGCGTTGTTCCCTCGAGATGACGAACGAGAAATGGATGGAGGAAGAACGATTTAAAGCTGCAACGTCGCTCTCGGGGCTGTTTGTTTGTACGAGAATATTACGGTCGTTCGTGCTTTCGAAGCCATCGACGCGTTTATACCGCCGAGAATAGGCTCCCGTTAGAGAGGGAGAGAGAGCTTACGTTCCATTGAATTTCTCCAAGACAAAAGACTCCAGTAGTACATTTATAAAACGTTTTACTCCAGTGCGATTCGCCGAAACGCGATCGATCAGCTCGCCGCGTGCGCGAGAAATCATTTTTCATTATCAAAAGAGAATTACTCTCGACGATACTCCCGCCGAAGCGTGCAGCTCAGCGAGTCAAATTTCGCGCGTCGAACGGCGTACAACTTCGCCTGAGATAAATCTTGGCGTATAAAAATGAACGAGCTCGCACTGCAGCTGCATACTATACAAGTAGACAGAGCAGAGCATAGCTGCAGAGCAGAGCCGAATGTTTACGTTTTCATTCCCGCGCAGTTCCATCAACGTCAGCCGCTGCGACGCGGTTTTTATTTCCTCTCCTTCCGCTTCTTCTTCGCGAGCGATCGCTAGTCGAGGAAAAATTGAAACACGTTTTCCCGGGGATGGCAAGACACTCGCGGCCCGCTCCGAACTAACAATTGATAGATCGAGCGTCGTAAAGTTCGCGAGTTAAGTCTGCGGCGGCTTACATTATTTATGACCCTTGGAGCACGAGCTCGAGAGGAGAAGAATTAGGACGTGTATGCATTATTGATTCGAGTATGCGGAGCTTTTAATTGGACGCCGCTTGGCGCTGGTCAATTATTGCGTGTCTTTATTTTCTGAGAATTTTCCTCTCGTGGAAATTTGATTTTTCCCGACTTTGGCATACGGATTCATACATCAGTCACGACGTTCCGAAATCCTCGGTAAACACGCGCTTTATCAACTAATCCCACGACATGTTCTCCCGGTGATTCACGGGAAATTGAAACGTTTGTCAGCGGCCGGCAGCCGATAAACGCGCGTAAAACCGGCAGAAAAAGCGTAGCGGGGTCGAAACTCCCAAGACAGTCTCGCAGCGATCTTATCGAGCCGTACGCGTGTCTCCGCTCGTAAAAGGTAGCAGAGGCAGTGTCGCGACGCAAGCGAGCGATTGATCGCCACCGGCGACGCCGAGGCGGCAGTATCGAGTTTATAGATCCTGCGCTCTCCCCGCGTTTCCCGTCGTCGCTTGCTGCTGCTGCTGCTGCTGCGAGCCGGGGGGTATATACCCAGTTTGCTCGACTTTGATGGGCCCCCCGAACTTGCGAAATCGGACCCCTTGGACGACGAGCTCCTATATACGCCCTTCTAGCAGTTTAAAGGCACGCGCGGGTTATATGCATCGGAGCCGGCTTTTTCTCGAGGCGGCGAAGTTTCAGCAGCGCGAAATTCAAAAAAAAAAGGTCTCGGATCGAGATTTAATAATGCGGCAACACGTCGCGTCCTAAGCACACGAGAAGGGCGACGCGCGTCCCTTCTGAAAAATCCACGAAATCAGTTCCCGCTCACACACACACACACACACACACACACACACTTGGGGTATACGAACATCATTTATAATCCAGTCCGGCCGTCAAAACGCGAAAGCTCCTCTCCCTCACTCTCTTCCCGCCGGCAGACAGAACGTCGGACGCCTCGGCGTCTTTTTCCGCGCGCACCCTGCAATCCCGCTTAAATATTTAGTCATGCCGCTTGAGCGAAGAGGCTGACCGGTTTGAAATCTTTTAAAGTATTATGCGTCCTCCGATATTAATGTTGCACAAAGCCGTGCGCAGCTAGTACCACTGAGAGAATTTTCCGAATGCAGCAGCAGCGCTGCGAGATTTCGTTTCTCTCTACTTCGCTCTCTGTTTATGCGCCCGGTCTTTTACGTCTGCCCGGGGAAAAGCGCGCCGGCGCAACTCTGCTGCTCCTTTGGATTTCTTCAAGGATTTATCAGCGATGCTTTATGCACCGCTCCCTCTCTCTTTCTCCGGCCCACTTTTTGACATTTATCCACTGGTTTATGTATATACGTACGCCTGTGTGTACTTACTGCGATCGTTTGCATTATGCAGCGTACGGAGGGAAAAGCTCGCGTGCGCAGTGGAAATCATGCGCGAATGAAAGTCGGCCGAAACAATGTATACATGCGAGCGATTATTCGCCCGTAGTTAAAAGGCATCGCGAGCGACTTTGAGGCGACTCGCGCAGCGGCAGAAGTTTTGGCTGCAGCCGCGCAGCTTTTAACTGGAAGCCTGTTATATTTATTGCGCTCGACCTGATTTAAGTTCGGCGCGCATAAGTTCCGCGGAAGAATGTTTTTGCGGCTCGCACAGCTATGCGCTGTAAAAAGTAAGGAGGCCATTGTTCTTATACCCCTCGCTCTCCCTCTCAGTCGACAAAAAGCCAAACAATAGTCAACTTCGCGTCGAGAGAGTTTCGAAGAAGTTAATGGGGCTTCGTGAGAGGAGTATTTTTCAATTTGCCGCGTCCGCGGATCAACTTGGAAAAATTCAAAGTTTCGATACGCGCGCACGCGCACGTGCAAATTAAATCCGTAGAAAATGCAATCGTACCCTCGAAAGACGAGGCACAGAGGCTCGCTGCATGCTCTCAGTGAAAAGGTACGGCAATAAATTTCCATTTTGCCGATTTCAAGGCCCCGCAGCGCCGCCGCGGCTCGCGCAATATTCCTCGGCGCGCTCGGAAATATCATTACGCGAGAGAGGGCGATTTGGCCTCCTCATAAAAAAAGACGAGGGCGCTGTACAGCACGTGCCGCGCCTGTACATACGCGGGAGGATCGTCGCCCTTTTCGAGCGAATGAGTCACGAGTCTCGAAAGTCCTCTCGAATATTAATGGCCTCCCAAATAGACCGGTGAATCGGCTCGAGCTTGCGACTAATGCGAGAAATATAAGCCCCTTTAGCGAGTGCTCACGACTCGTCTGTTCGCTGCTTTTTTCACTCTCACTTTTCAGAGCTTGCGAGCTGCTTGTTTCCCGGTCTGTCTACGGACTGTTGAAATTTTTAACCTGGCTTTGAAAAACACTTTTTCTCGCTGCGTCGAAAATGGGAAACAGGGACTCGAACTGGAAAAACCACCTGTGCAGCTTATACTAATTAGACCCAGAACTGGCAGTTATCCATGGAGGAGAACTACCGCTGAATATTCAAGCCGTTGTTCACAATTAACAACCACACTGTACCGGCATCTCTTTATGCACAAGTTGGTAATTACGCCGGAAAGGTAAATCGTTAAAAGTTCACCGTCGCTTTAAAAAGCAAAATGAAAAAAGAAAGAAAAAGCTCTATTTAGCCGAGCATAAGAAGGAATTTCGCCAAGTTGCCTCGACTTTTTGCCATCGCGCGTGCAGCTTTGTGCGCGGCGGGAGCAGCGCTTCGCGCTCCTTTAAAATCAGCTCCGAACCAAGATTCTTTTCCGCGCTATACTCGCGCTAGCTCGAGTTATGAATATTTCAAGCTGTGCTCAAGCGCGAGCTTAACTATATGGTTATTGCTAGTCGCTAAAGCTCTCTCGAAGAATTTCGAACATTCTTCCGGAGGGATGCGGGTCTTTAGATTTTAGATTGGAATTTTAGTTTGTTTCTGACGGCGATGCTGCTGCTGCAGCTGCATGGACATTGAATTCCCTCAGGAATTTTCGGGCTAAAGTTAATCTCTATCTGCTGGCTTTTATTCTTCCTTAACTTTTCTGTTATAAATTCTGCAGTAGATTTTACTATCCAATCCATCGTGAAAAAATGCTCAAAGTTTCGCTCGGTCGAAATTTCAAGCGTAGAGTATACGGATGCGATTTCAATTCCTTAACGAGAAAAGCGAGAATGATTTTAAAAAATAAACAAAAACTATGTGCACAGTTACAGGCAAAACGGCTGAAGTCATCTTTTTTTCAAATAACGTATTTATTAGATTTTATACCTATTATTCTGAGTAACACCTATTTAAGGACTTTATATCTTGTTTGTATAATCTGTTTAAATGCTTCTTACATCAAGTAAGTACATTGGTATTGCACCGTAACTCCCATGTTACATGGTTCAAGCATCAAAATCTCACGTCCTCCCACACGTGAAAATTTATGAGTCAGATTGTTTTACCGGGAAGTCACAGATGTATTCGTATCTCATGATTGAATGATCAAGCTACATTTATATATTTTTAATTATTATCAAACACTCCATCCTGTCGCATTTTTAGTTTAAAATGAATAATGTCAACACAGCTTAATATGTAAAGCGAATAACAATCCCAACTCCCAAAGTCAACACGAAGAACTTCTCCCTTTCTCGGCTGCAGCTGCAAACAACTCATCAATCGGAACAATACTCCCGCGACCACATTTTAAACTCGACGAAAACTCGCAGCCGAAAGCCGCAATTTTCAGTTCAAGAAACTCAAACGGCTGGCGCGTGAGGGAACCGCACAATCCGCAAATAGCGGCGCATTCGCGCGGACCTCAAAACAAATCCCCACCACCCATTACATTCTGGAATCAATTTCCAGCGTCGAACAAATCGCTCGGCAATCTCTCTCCAGACGCGTTCTTCAAAGGGTTGAAATATTCTCTCGCCTAACTCGATATCCCGTCCGTGCTCGTATACACGTCGAACTTAGGCACAGGCTGTATCCTCGGATGGACGGAGATGCTGTACTTACAAGATACTTGGAAAATGTAAGCGTGGAAACTTGGGGAGGAAACTCTCTTCGATGCTGGAAAGCTGCTTCGACGAAGGAGCTATGTGTGTATAGATGGAGAGATCTTTTGGACGTTGAGGGCGAGTTCGGGATGCTGCTGTGGATTTTCGGAGGCCTGTCTTGTCGGGAGATGGACGGACCTACTGTTGATGCTCTTTAGCCTCGAGTGTGTATAGTTTGCCGAAGAGGGATTTCACGCTCGGAGAATGTAGGTATGCATAAGTAGCATGCTCATTTTGATTAATTCAAAAAGTCAATTCATAAACTTTGTGTACTTTTCTGAAACTTCAAGTTCTAGCACATGATATACGTAAAGCGTTAACGAGCCCAAAGTTCCGCGAATTTTACAGAATTCAGCTTCGCTTTAGCCCGCGACCTTGCGGCTCCTGCATTTTTCATGGACGCGCGAGAACTTCTTATGCGCTTCTCGACTCCAAGATCGATAATTTCCAAGTTCCGAGTTTCCCGCGCGGTTATATTCGCGAGTGTTGTGTGTTTTATCGGCGGAATTTTGGAAATTCCTGTGTCGGGCGGATTCGAAGCGCCCGAGGATGGAATGGGATGCGTCAGAGTTTCGACGGGCCTGAAATAGCTTCTGGTTTTTGGGATGCGCGGGAGAGACGCTGCTGCAGCTGCGGGTTGATGATAGTTTCGCGATAAACTGCGGTAAAAATGCCACAGAGAAATGAATTACGTTTCCTCGTACGCTTTAATGGGGTTAGTTGCGTATGCGAAGCATGATATTCACTTGCTCGAGCATAAGCGTATCAGATCGAAACTTTCATGCGTTCATCAGTCTACGCGAGCTAATGGGCTCGCGGTGAAGGATAATTCGTATCCAAAAATATTACCTCGCACAATCACGGGATGATAAAAATCGAAAACTCGAAAAGTCAACAATTTTAATCCCACATATCCAATTCCACGTAGCCGTCGAAGCATCCGCATATGTGCGAGCGATTAATGCGCGGTATATAACCAAAGAAACTGTTTTCATTGCCGCATAACTGAGAGAAAGAGAGAGAGAGAGAGAGAGAGAGAGAGAGAGAGACTCTTCAATTATGCACGAGCAATTTCTCTCTCGCATGAGGGACCGCTTATACTACGGCCTGTATACAGGAACGGCTCCGGGAAGATTCCGCGCGCCGATAAGGCGATTCGCCGCGCCGGCAGATATTAACTTTATAATAACGACGAGCAGTAGCCGTAATGCTGCGCCAGACGCGAGAGCAACGGGATGAAAGAGATGGCGTATATATACACAGGGGGGTGGTTTATTGGGCTGATGCTGCTTTGTGAGCGGTTTTTCGGGCGGTGGAGGGAGTTGGCGGACTGACGGCCTACGCTGATGTGTGTTTGTTTCTAATTTTCTGTACTTTCGTTCTAGATAGGATGTGTGTATTGAAATTTATTTGAATTATCAATTTTAAGTCAAGTTTTTAACACGTGCATTAAAGGGTCATTTTCATGGCAAGTTCTTGTTTCCACCCGCTACCTAACATTAGTCAGCTTTTGAAAAATTTATGAAATTTTTTCTAAAGTTGTATCTTTTTTTTTAGTTTTATAGTTGCGATTGAAATTCAGACAAGAATTGTGCACGACTCAGAAAAAAGGTTCTTTGCCTACAGTTGTCAAAAGAAGCACAGTGTACAAGGAGGGGGTAAGGCAATGTCTGGCTCGGATGAGATTTGAACTCCATCGTACTTGACTACACTTCGAGTTTAAATCTCGCCCTCACTATGAATAATGGACACTTCCCTCCCCAGTTGCACAATATACATTTTAACTAAAAATCACAACCCTTACGCCACAAATGCATTTCATAGAATTGAAACAAAAAGTTGAAACTTAGTTAATACAAAACGTGGGTATTTTTCATTCAGAAAATTTTACGATTCTTCCGAAAAACTAGCACGATTCCTACTCTAAAAAAGACATGGTAATCATTTTATTCGCTCTCTGATTGGTTGTTCGTTTTACCGAGCAATGTCAGCGTATGCTTGAATTCCTAACCTCAAAAAGTTAAACATTTTAATTTTGAAAACACTGTTGTGAATATATCAAAGCAGTTTTGGACTAGCTCTTTCGTCCCCGCCTAAACTATCCGTGTCTGTGGCAGCTGACAATAGGTGGCACATAGGCACTTTTCCATTTTCCTCATGACAATATTGCTTGCCGAGTCTAGGTATAGTGGTATGCTAACAATGCTAAAACTGCCTTGTTTGGCCTGCTGCTTCGGCTGCTTATCCCAACTGCGCGCGAAGTGCGTCTAAAGTCGCTAGTAGTATTTAATAATACAGCGATCTACTTATTATAAATGATTTTTCCAATTCTGTACAAGTCAGCTATCCTGGTTCCCTAGAGCAAGACAAACACTACTACTACACAACCAAATGGAAGGACAAACTTAAAGAAAAAATAGATGTTCTGCAATCGCGTGCGAAGTACTATTGGAGGCTTCCGTTTAGACCTAAAAAATAAAAACAGAAATTTATATTCAGTATTATGATGCTTCATAAATTAAATAGTTATTCCCCACCTTTGTGTCCCTGTACTCACTACGCATAGCAATCACCCTATTGGCAAAGCCGGTCCAGTAAATGGCGCATTCGCGCTTAACATCCTCGTCACTATTTCTCTTTCTGCTTGTTTCCACTTGTTGACAAAACAAAAATTTATAAAGCATTGAATTTGGCACCACTGAGCCTCTGTCTCCTCGTACTTTATACGATACAACATATAACGCAGCATCTTTATACGGCACCTCGTTGCTCCGCAGACAATTTACTCGTGCTACAGCATCTACCAAACTGAATTTTCTCATCGTCCCGGACACATTAATCAATTATTCAAAATATCAGCGTGATTTTTTAACAACATTTCACATTAACCACGACAATTTCCAACAGCACTTTACATGATTCACATCCGCGGAGGAAAAAAGTGTACCCGGAACGCGGGAGTAGAATATAATAAGCTGCTCTGATGATTAGGAGCTAGTAATGTAAAAACAGTAAAGTGCATGCGCTGTATATAGCCGCGATGCAAAGACAAAGCTGATCTGCGCCGGAAATTGATTGAAAAGTTTTCCGTCGCTTGTTTGCTCGGGCATGGATAGTTAATTGGATAGAGTGTATATTTGGCTGTATTTTATTGCGTTAACGACATCGAATCTACGGAAACCAGCTATATTTAATTTTGCGCAGAGAAGGGGGCCTACCGAACTGAGATCTGTACCAAGATACCAATAGACTGTAATAATGTATAGTCCAGAAGTTACAAATATTATAAGTTCATCGATCCCCTATATAAAACTAACACTCCAATTATAGCGTCAGAGAAATTGATCACGTTAGCACTGCTTATTCGAGTGAATCGCTTTTCGATGCTGCACGTTGTGAAATTTCTCTTCCGAATTTAAACTATTCTTTTTATTAAAAGCAGCTATACTCTCGCCTATTTTATACAACGATTAGTTCAGCGCCTGAGACGTCTGATATGTATAGCAAGTTAACGAAACATCCTCAAAGTATTCATCGCCAGCACTAGACTGCACACGAGCCGTTGACCCACATACCGCATCTGAGCATCTCTCGTAAACAGAATTTTCTTCACGACGAAACGGCCCCCTCTTGACCACGTCATCTCGCACATACGATCGCGGCCGCACGGCGTCATATGAAATGCCAAGGGCCCTCTCTGTCCTGCCGACGTGCAATATCATCAACGAACGAATGGTCGCAGAGTATATCGGGCCCGAGCTGCTGGCGCATAAACGCGGGGTGCACGTATACCTATATATATATATATATACAGAGGGCGACGAAGGGTGGGGCCGTTAATCGAGCGGGGCGTTGTGTCCGACGCGAGACACGTTCACCACCGCCTGAATATGCATGATCCCGAACAATAAAGCCGAGAGCGAGAGAGAGAGAGAGAGAGAGAGTCGCTTCGCGCAGATTGACGTTCGCTGCGTCGTGTATTGCTCCGCGTGAATCCTCTGGCGGAGCGCGCGGCGTTTGCCGATCGTTAGGCAATCGCTTGCGGTCGCTGTATATATAGCAGCGATGCGGAGACAAAGCTGATCTGAGCGGGAAATTGATTGAAAAGTTTTCTGACGCTAAATTGCTCGGCTATGGATAATTTACTGTCGATGGATGGAGTCTTGATACAACAACGAATGAATCACTCGATTTACTGGCATTGAATGCACGGAAACCAGGGCTGAATAGCCCAATAAAAACCTCATCGGAATAAAAAAGAGAAGGCAAACGTAGCGAAGCCGATGAAATCGGCGGGTAAACTCAATCCCCGAAATCCCCTTACAAAGACAGTGCACACTCGTCTCCGTCAAAAAATCACTGATTCCGTCGAATAGTTTACCTCCACAATAGGCATAGCACAGCAGTGCGCAGTGCGGCCACTAATAGCAGCCAACGAATGCGTCAATCCGCTCTCTCGCTCTCCCTATATACGCACCGATCAATCCAATTACCAGAATTGTGCGTCGCAGTGCATGTGCAGTATCTCTCTCTCTCTCTCTCTCTCTCTCTCTCTCTCTCTCTCTCTCTCT
>QLSS01000072.1:392978-411343 GCA_024372645.1 Trichomalopsis sarcophagae
CTCTCTCTCTCTCTCTCTCTCTCTCTCTCTCTCTCTCGCTCTCTCTCGATCCCTGCGCAGTCCTCCCCGTAACCTAATACGTATCAATCATGTGTCATTAAGCCGCGAAGTACTCCCACGAGCTCTTGCAGTAATCTTTGCGATACGGTATGTAAGAAGGCGCGATGACAAATCGTCCGCGGGAGGAAAGGTTCGAACGAGGGAGGTCGTGTCGGATTTCCGTGTGTAAATGAGAGCCGACTCTTCGGTGCATGGAAATTAGGCGCGCGACACACACCCGCACGCAGGCCGCGGGCTCTCGGATGGAACGACATGGCGCTCAGCTGCGGTTCTTCTCGGGGTATTATAAATCGAGAAGGAGAAGCGTGCTAGCTGTCAGCCGGAAAAAGGGGCGAAGGTGGTTTATTAGATAATTGATAAACAACGTTTCAGGGGGTTGGCTTGGATATGGAAATTAAAATTTTTTCTGGCTTTCGGGTGACAAGCTCTTTACTTTCTTTGTAATTTATTTGTTTTCACTGCTATGCGAACGTTTTTCCTCTCGAGTGATTCGCGGTATAAAGTGTAGAAAGTAATTCGAATGCAAACTAACAAAGTTTTGAATCTTTATTATTATTATCTATTCTGCGAGTGGACTTCAAAATTGCCCATTTAAAATTCTGTACTCATTGTTTATGTTACACAATCCTATATCATTATCACATCCAACATACAGCACAGGTTTGTTTCTAAAACATGACATTAAGTTACTTTTATATTAGCTGATATAATTTTTTATATTTATATAAACAGCTATTATAAAAATTCTGTTGCCGCAGCCATAGCGTTTCAAGTGAAATAGCAAACCAAGAGACTTATATTGAAACTGTTACTGTAGACTTTTTCTACACCATTTTTGCAAGTATCAGTGTAAAGAGTCAGATGTCCAATTTGAATGCA
The DNA here is from genome assembly GCA_024372645.1 of Trichomalopsis sarcophagae. Taxonomy (NCBI): domain Eukaryota; kingdom Metazoa; phylum Arthropoda; class Insecta; order Hymenoptera; family Pteromalidae; genus Trichomalopsis; species Trichomalopsis sarcophagae. Next base: position 393,918 of record QLSS01000072.1, read on the forward strand.
ATGCATATAACTACCATGACATGTCAAATTCGAATAGCATCTCTAATCAAATCTTATACTCATTTGCAAATATCTCTGAAAATCCTTTCAAGAGCTCAAAATTCATTTTAATATACTTCAATGTTTTCGTTCATTTTTATTTATAAATAGAAACCAAAAGTATAAATAAGAAGTGTAGTGCTATTAAGGGTCGTATCAACGAAGACCTATTGTACCTGACATATGGTATTTATAAATATTGTTTGATAATTTTTACAGTATGCCTGAGTTATTATAATTGTTTAATTGATTATTGAAACAACTTAAGGGACTTTTACTAAAAAAATTCAATATCTCATTTTTTTAATTTAAGGTGGTGGCATGTCACCGTAAATAAAAAGATAATAAATTTCATATGACTTATGTTATTGTATATAATTTGCTTTACTATAATATGCGCAGCTAACTTTGGCTCTGCTTAGTTCACCTCTAGATTTTTTATTGTTTACAGTAAGCACGTTTATATCGAGGTGCAGGAAAATTACAGCTCAATGATTTTTAACTGATACCCTGCTTTTGGCTGTAGGAATATTACAGCAAGTTGATGATCGTTGATTGATGTTGTTTAAATTTTCGTCAGCGACTTTTGATAACTCTGTATAAATATAAACAAATTTGTTTCAATCTAATATTACCGAATCTGAAATGTACATATACATATTTCTACTGGAAAAAGCAATAATAATTTATTCATGAACAAATATTAGTATAAGAAAAAATTGTAACTCAGAAATATGCGTATTACCTCGTACTCACTCATCCATAACCTACAAAATAGTTAAACAGAATCGCGACTTACGCCAAACACAAAAGGAGACTTTGAAATTAAATAAAAGATAATAGCGCACTTACAAAGATTACGAAGCCGAATTTTCCAACAAAAATGACTGAATTCTCAATTTTCATTGTACAGTAATTTTTTGCATAGTATACAAAGATACTTTTTCCATACATCAGAACCAAACTTATTGCAAATACAGTAAACAGGCTATTTTCTATCCATGATATGTTTTAATTTTTGCAAAAACTAAAATTTAATATCTAGTTCGTTTCACAATATAATTAATGTGTTTTTATTCATTCCATGATAAAATAAATAATTAAACCTAATAATATGGCTTTTAACTATATTTATTATGTTACAAGCTATATAAATATGTAAAAGTTCTAGAATACTATCACGGTGATTGCCGTAGGCTTAATACTGTTTTATTAACATTATAGTTTGAAGTCAGCCATTTGTCGACTTTACCAAAATAATCATTCATTTTGTCTCGTTCTTAAGACCACGAGTTATCAGTTATTCTTATAAAATTCTCAATTTTATAAAATAGCGAATCGATGATAAACTTCTTACATTTGAGTAAATAATCCTCAGCGCACATTTAGCCTCTCCCACTCCATACCAACGCATATTGTATACATGAAAATACATACAGCAAACCGTATACCAGGAATCACTATCTCTCTGAAAGCCAAAAAAAAACATTCGCCCCAACAAACGTCAAAGGGCAATAAACCACGTGGCCGTCGTCCAGGCACTAAAAAGAGCCCTGCATCAGACAACGCTTGAAAACCTCCACCCCCTCCCACGCACACACACGCATATACATACATGTACTAGTACATGTACAAAGCCGCGCACGTAAAGTCCTCGTCACCGTCGTTGTGGTCGCTAATAAGAGCTGCACCTAGTTACGCGTATCGCCGGCGTATAGAGCGGCATATACATATCTGAATTCGGGATCTCTAGCTCTCTGACTCTTGACTCGCGCAGCGCTCTGACGCAGTCGGGATTGATGGCAGCCGAGGGAGCCCCGGGTAAAATGATATCCGGACCGGATGGGGGTAAGAGAGCGGCGTCGCGGTATAGCCGAATATGCTAAACCCTAATCGACTGCATAATTAATGCAATTGTCATACGAGCGTAAAGTACCGTATGTATGCACGTGTGTGGCTAGCTCCAGGTGGATAATCGCTTGCTAAGAGTGGACGGTTTTTCGGACACGAGGATCACATACAGCATACATTCAGAATGGAAGAATTTTCAAAGAGCTATACGTTTCGTTTCTGAAACCGACCGCGGGATATCAATCATCGCTTATCGCGGGATCATCCTGAATATAAACGCCGTTTATTTTTATGTGGTCCGATAAATTAACGAGCTCGGCAAACAGCGCTTATTATTTATAAGTGTAATGCCGACGACGCAAATTTCGCTTTGACGGGGCAAATCCGTTGCGCAAATACAGATACTTGTAAACAAATTGCGACGGCGGAAAATCTATGATTTCAAGCTCATTCGTAACGCACACAGCATATATCTAGCTTTGACTAAAAAAATTGTGAAAAGTAAATAGCTTCTTATCTGGACTGGTCAGTTGCGCCGGGCGCGTTTGCTGTCAGCGGCATTTATTATAGTTTCGACGAAGTTTTGACCTATATGACCTGACCGGGCAACTGATACACTTTGGAGCATTGCATTTCGGATCGGCTTTCGGGACTGTTTTACCGGTCAAAGCAGTTCTGCCCCGGCCATTAGCATACCGTCCGTAAGTTTCACGGCTGCTACAACAAACTGGTTGTGCTCTAGATCTAGTTGCCGTACCGATGGGACGGTACGTTCTGACTTTGTACCTATGAATGAATTAAAAAATTTTAATCAAATTTGAATTATTAAATTCAATTTTCGTTCTTGTTTGTATTGCTTTTAATTACGATTTTTTTCTATCTTGAGCGCTGAAAATCACTGCGATTGAATTATCAATGAAGCATAGGCATCGAAACTCGATTTTACCCGTTTCGTAATCCACCCGACGGTGTTTCGTTGAAATTATGAATTTCAAACGATATTACATCGTTAATGAAATAAATAATGCTGCGTTATGAAGCTCGGTAATGAAGTATTTTGTTCTCGCCCCGAAACCATAAAGTGCGTTCTCGTTATATTCATACACCTAAAAAATCGAAATCCCCAGCTTCAAAAACTTCATCATTTTTCGAACCAGCTCGTTAAAAATGTTCGGCTTTTGTGCTCGCACCCCAGCAGCAGCGGAACGAAAAGAAAAGTCTCTCAATAATCACAGCCTGGCTGGACGAAAGGTGCGACAAGCTCGTAAAACCTCTCCTCCTCCTTTCGCACCTGGTCTTGCGGCAGCCCGACAAAAACCTTCGTAAATTCATCAAGTCCTCCGATCTCTCTCGCTCCTATTCTCTCTCAAACCTCCGCACCGGTCACTACGCGCGCGTTATAGGACAAAACAAGCTCCCCCGCGCCGCATCATCTCACTGCATGTCTCACCCCACCCGAAAATCTCGCGGCAAAAATATAGTAGCTCGCGAAGGGAGAGAGAAAGAGAGAGAGAGAGAGGGTAGGAGGAGCTAGAAAGCTGCCGGCGGCGGAGAGTAGAGGGGGTCGCGCGCCGTATGGCAAGCGATGCGACGACTCCGGACCGGCGCTCTCGAGTGCACTCGTGTCCGGACTCTGGTGCGGTGAACTTCTCTCTCTCTCTCTCTCTCTCTCTCTCTCTCTCTCTCTCTCTCTTTTGCTCGCTACGCTATACTTACTGTATCGCGCTGTGTGTACACATATCGTGTTATTTGAACTGGCCGCTCGCACGCGCGCTGGGAAGGATCGTCTCCAGACGAGCATACGATGCGAAATTAACGGCGATTGTGCGGTTTTCTTTTGTGAGCCTGTGGTGAACTTTTGTTCGCCGGTATAATACAGTGTGTGGATGCACTTGTGAGAGGAAACGATCGAGGTGATAATAAATACATGTATACGTGTACGAAAAGTGCGAAACTGTAGTGTGGACCTTGTTGACTAGACAGAGTGCAGTGCGATTTTTCAGGGAGCAATAAACGTGAGTTTTTGAATTTTTCTATTTCTAAGTGTGAAGCGTGCGGTGGGAAGGATTTGAATATTTAATCTTCCGCGGTATCCACGTGCGCGCGCTTTGCGGTATAGCCCGCTTTTTGTAGATTCCGAGTGCAGGCGAATAAGCCAAGTGTGGAAATGAAAGAAATACAAATTCAAAATTTTTACCAGTGAAAAGAAAAATTCGCCAAAGTCAATCGCTGAATCGAACTGGTTATTTCAAAGAGAGAACAAAGAAAAAATGTTACGATAAATTTGCTCACGTTTCCGCACGGAACGTTTTACGCGTTGAAAGAGTGAATTTCTCTCTGCAATCCCCAGCCTGCAATCATTTAAATACAAGGCTTCCACACAGTGTCCGCTAACTCGCCGACGTAATTCAGAGTTACAGTAATTACACGAGTGAATACTGCACCCGCCTCTCATAAGAGGCTATCATCAACTGTCTTTTTAATAAAACACGACAAGCATGAAAAAGCGCGCGGAGCGTATCGTGCGTGTCATTATATCCGCAACATCTGTTGAAAGTGCAGGTTGTGCAATCGGTAAGGATCGACCTTTACGCTTCTGATACCTCGTCGCGTACACTCTGCATATACGATCTCGTAAAACACGTACACCCATATCCGTCGTAACCACGAAATTGTCGCGCGAGTATAAAGTGTATTCGAAGGAAAGTTCGAGGCATGTTTTTCCCTCGGATTTCACGATCGCGTGCGCTGTGCGGCTGTGATAGAAAACGAAGAAAATCTCGATCAAACTTTTTTATTTCCTCCTTATCAATCGAACGCAGTATGTACACCTATGTAAATGTACGATATACTTCATCGTATCACGAGCGATCAGCACCGTCGGCAGGCACGAAGCCGATCGATTAGGCGCATTACGCCTCGGTCACGAACCGATTTTTATGTATAACAGGATACTGCCCGCGGAGCAGAAACAGCGCGCGCTAATAAAGCCTCCCAGACCACCCGGTCGCGATCTCGTTATGCGCGGAGGGTTCGTATCTTGGAAAATCGACGGCTGCACATGAGTTTTCGTGCGTGTATCGATCAAACGAGAGAGTTTTTTATACACGTAAAAAGTATGTGTCAGTCACTGAGCTTACGGAGTGAAAATTATATCATAGCGGTTACGATGAATAAGTAAATAAGCGAGTAGCCGCAAAATGGTGAATAATATAGAGGACGGGTGTGCTCGCACGGCAAGAACCGAAAAATATGTCGCTCGGAAAGCGGGAGGGGAATTGCTTTCCGGTCTAAGGGCCGGCAATTTGCGAACGAATGTGATGATTATTGCCGACGTAGTTTCTCTCATTTTTTGCGGGCATACACACGAGTATACGTACACGGCAGCTTCGCTTTATTTTTATGCCCTTTTCGCGCAGCACGTACGCGACAGACGCTAAAAACCGCGTTTAGGACTTCTTGGTATTTAGCCGCAGCGTATGGATACACGTATACTTCGCGTTATGCTCGTTTTAATAATGTGTGGGATAATGTTGAAGGGCTAGTTTTCTCTTCGACTGCGCTGCGCGTTTGCGCCAGTGTATAAGTTTTGAAACTCGATCGAGCCTCTGAATTATTTTTGAGGCGAATGAAATTGATGAGTCGATGATGCATGTTGTATGTGTAGTACCAATTGCAAATTATCGAATATTGGTAATATTAAAACGGAGTATACCTTCACGTAGCTAGTTTAAAATTTGTACAAGAGTGTAATTTTGAAATAAAATCGACTCAACGACATTGATTGTATTTGAAATCGTTCGTTTAATACATTGAACGAACGAGTTACTATTGCAGGCCGTGAAAGTTTGCAAAATTAAATGCATGTATTGTACACGTACAACACAACTGCATATTGAAAAGTTACGAGCAAAGAATTGACCGTAGGTTTTTTACGTCTGTTGCAGAGAAGAGAACCCACTAGTCCTCCCTTCCACGTCGTCAACAGCAAAAAGTGAGTATAACACCCAAGACTTTCTCTTTCACGTGTGGGACACGAAAATCCCAAGCGAAATCGCTCTCGCACCGAACAAAGATCGCAGAAGGTGGAGAAGTGCCGCACACGAGAAGCTGCGAGCTTCTTTGATCGCTGGCCCGTCCCTCTCTTTATGATTATCAGTTTCTTCGAGGCACTTTGGCCTTTGAGCTCGTCATCTTGACTTTTTGATAGCAATTAGATAAAGTTCGGGACGCGACGGAGGTGTTGAGATTCAAAGCCGAGCCTCGACCGACGTCCGGTCGGTAATGGCCGGGGATTCTTTTGATATTTTAATTGCCTCATCTCCGACTCGTGATCTTGAAAAATCCACGAGATCGGGCACGCACTGTATAAATACAAACTATTATCGGGCTGATAACCGAATCTTTTTTCTACATTACACACGCTACGACTGACTCACACCTTATTTACAATACAACTTTATCAGTATCCACACTCGGCCCGTCCAAACATCCCGCCATAAAGATTTCCTCTCTCGGAGCGACTGCGCCGCACAAACACTCAAGAGAGAGAGAGCTAGTCCAGGACACATCGATGACGCGCCGACATGTCGAAAGACAGACCAGAAGCCAAACCCACGCACACGCTCTCACGGGCGCGTGTAGGCCTCGATCGTGTCAACGCACTCGCGAGAGTTTGCTCTCGCCCATACAAGCAATACAGTGCACTGCTTTACGGCGAGTCGTGCGAGCCGGTATACGATTATTATACTAAGCCATAGAGGCGGCCCTGCGCTCGCTTGTGTATTAGGAGCGCGATAACGCACTCGCCATTTAGCGCAATTTCGACGATGCGACGCAGCGGCTCTCTCGAGAACGTTTGCCGACGAACCCCTTCCTCCTCGCGTTTATTAGCCGGAGACTGATGGAGAGGCTTATACGCTGCTGCGGGAGGATCAGGATTTACGCGTTTGCATGTAGGCTGTTGCTTGGAAATTGAATTTTTTTCCGGGGACTCTTAGACTGATCGGGTATCGTACACCGTATTAAACGCATCTCCGATCAATCGGCGAACGCGTGTGTATCGAGCTTTTAAAGTGTTTGCAGCTCAAAGCTTCGTTAGCGAAAGAGAGCGCTCGGTTTTTCTTTTAAAAAAACAAATTCATTAACCCAGCGGAGAAAGCTCTGGGTAATATAACCCTTTGACGCAGCCGAGGAATATTTAAAAATCCAAACTGCCGGGGTCTCCCGCACGTATAATTAATTAACGGACTTGGAGAAGATCAAAGCGCGCTACGCGGAGAGACTTGCGAACACGCGGGAAATTCAATCATATCAGCGGCCGATACATTAATCAGATCAAGGCATTCCGGACTCCATTATTTAAGTCCCTCGTTTCGAAACTTGCCGGGCAACTATCTCACGTCGTAAAGGCCTGATGTAGCGTAAAACTCCATATCATACACGTGAATTATAAAGAGCAGTTTTCATTTTCGAACTTGGCTCAATTCGATTGCGCCAATCAGCCCGCGAACGAGCTATTAACATGCGGAGCATCGAGACTGACAAGGGTCCATCCTCCTTAAGCGCGCGAGTTACGCTCCCGCGAGGCCGGTCCCCGCTAATTACGCTCGGGGCAAATAATTCGCGGAATGAATTAGTCGGTGGTGCATATATAGTTATCGGCTGCAAAGTTCTCCGGAGGTTCCCGCTCGCTGAAATTTGGATACAGCGGTCGATCTAATGTAAACCGAGAGGGAGATGGGCTGCCGCTGCTTTAATTTGAAATTGCGGACTCGGTGTTTTTGTTATTGTAGCTGATTGCTGAAAGGGGTTTTTCGCAAACGAAAATATGTGGCGAAATTTACATAGCAAAGCTGATGATGCGGTGCCGCACAATTTGGGAAAAATGATCGGGAGATCGATTGGGATACATCCTATTAGTTCTGCTAATTTCCATGGGAATTCAATCTGCCTTTCCGCTTCGCTGAATTCGCTGTTTTGTCCATCGGCAAACATCGTTATACTACTGCAAACTAATCGATGAATGCAGAGACCGTCAGTAGAGCCAAATTTACTTTGGAGCATAATTAAGAAAAAAACAGATAAATATTTTGCTACAGCAGTAGCCAACTGTCCCGATGTCCGAGACAATTTTCCATCCTATCCTATACACGCACAAAGAGAGATAGAGAGTAACGAGGGCGTGACGTGACTGTTCGAAATTCGATGACGAAGTTCCGGATGGAAGTCGAGTCAGGCATTTCACTTTGATGCAAATTGCACGACGACGACGACGGCGACGACCAGCAACGGCGTCTTCGTACCTTAAGAGTCTCCTGACTGGACGACGGCTGCTAATGTCATTTGTACCTTGATTGAGGTCGGGGATAGGTACACCGCTGCTGTTGCTGCACTTTCCGACGCTCGAGTGCAAATTACAAGGGGGAGAACGGACGGGGAGTGACAAATTTCGCGGCTTCCTTTTTCTTATATATACTTCGGTCAAGTTTATCTTTCGAGGCTATTGTTGCGGAGAGATATCGGGCGATACTTGCTTTTACTTCTTCGAATTATGTATACCTTTTTCGATGAATTTCCCGTATACGCGAACAACTATAGTCTATATCTCTGAAACGCACATAACCGCGTCGCGAGTTAATTTATGCTCCGCCGGGGATCGATTCGCGCTCGCCAAAGGATTATGCGAGCAACAAGTTATCCGCCGGTAATATGGATGGCGCATAGTTTCGCGGAATTATTAGGTTAGCTAAATGACCGCGTTTCGACTATATTTCAATGCCGGACATAGAGAGACACCCCTGTGCGCGGATTATTTTCCTATATACTCCATATCCGAGCAAGTTGACGAACTATTTTCAATTAGTAACTTGTTCCCCTTCTCTGGCCGGCGCTATAATTTTATAACGTTCGCGCACCAACTTTGTCGTTAAAAGCGCCGGTAACGGGGGCCGAAAGTTTATAAAGCCGAGGCTTTCAGTTTATTTCGTAATTGTGCGAGCCGTTTACGACGCTCCGGGATTTTCCTTCCCTCTGCTCACCTCTTCGGACTTAATATTTTTACCTATATATAGGACTCGCGGAAGTTGCTCTACGATTGTTCCCCAAGTTTTCAATTTCTGCGGCATGTAACGACGCTCACTCGTTAATGTTTTTACTTCGATATTCATCGATTACCATCCGGTTGTAAAACTTATGCACTTGCAAAAGTCCTTAATAACGGTGATATATACGTATAAATATACGTAGAGCGGCTTCGTTGATCGTGCCTCGAGATTAACTTGAATTCAGATGCTGCTCGCTTTTCAAGGCTGATCAGGCGAAACAGCTTCTTCGACACCTTTTTTCGCGTCGAGATTTCAGAACAGCCACGAGTTTGGAGCTTATTCGAAGAATCTACAATGTTGATAAGCTCCGCGCGCGCAGCTTTCACATAACGCGCGGGGGAAATCGACTAGTACTATCGCACCTGCAATTGAATATTTATCAGAATTCGTACTGCGGATTCCAGTGAATCTATTCGTGAAACAGTTATTTCACTTTGTGCCGTCCGAAGCGGAATTTCCCTTTGAAATTGAACACCGTCAAATATTTGTTTACCCGGAATGGCTTCGCATTTCGGAGCAGCGCAGATGCAAAAAGAGCCAATTAAGGCAAACTAACCGCGAAGCCGAGAGAACGACCTTTCATGACTCACACTGGCAAAAAGAAACGCCGCTAAATAAAAGCTAGACACGCGCGCGCGGGCGCGGAACGATGACGAGCGGAGGCGTTAGTAGCCTCGACATGCACGGGACAGAGAGTGGGAGAGAGTTATACCGTCCCTCGTTATTCTCATTATCATGTACGTGGATCCATTGCTACGAGGCGCTATGCGCGCAGAGCGACTCCCTCGGCGCTGCTAACAATGTCCGCCTCTCGTGATGCACAATACCGTCGACGTCGTCGTCTTGTCCGTATATACTTATACCGCAGTGTGTGCGGCGAACTTGGAGCGGTGAGGGTGGGCAGAGGAAGGAAGCGGACGAAAAGGCCCCGGAATATTGATCGGCCGGCTTTGTCGGCTAGAAAAAGCTATTGCGTGATGTATTTTTGCGATCTGCAAATCGGAATGACGCGCAGTTGGCTATTGAACATTTCCACTCTTTTATCTCTGAGGTTTCGGTAAAAATTTCGTAACCAATCGTCCGCCGTGGTTTTTATTCGTCCGCTTGTTCGTTTTCATGAAAGTTGCATTTCCTGTTAAAACATCAATGATGCGAATAGACAGGCTAATTTACTTTTTGTACAGGCATGTATTCAGCTGGGTATATCGAACGAATGCAGAAAAGAACATTCCTTTCATCACGACAGATGACATTCGCTTGTAAAAAAATATAAAAACGCGCAGGAAGCAATCAGGCTATTTGTTTCATTCCATAGACTGCAAACAAACTGACAATCGAATATAATCAATACTGCAACCGTGGTGTAGCTAACAAATTCATCCGTAAACCAAAATCAATTAAAAAAAAATATTTTAAATATAACTCTTCTCCCTCCACCGATAATCACCTTCGAAAATCCACATCAGCCGTCGCTTATAATAAACCATCGCATTAGCCTCCTATCGTGCAATTTGATCTTCAATTTACGGCGAATTTCACAGGTGACAATCACAGCCCTTTGTTCGTGGCGTAAAACGTAGCGCGCGCTCGCGAGATAATGGCCGGTGTTTTTGACACGGCAGAAATCCAGTGGATCAGATCGAGCGGAAGATTAAAATTTACATGATGATACGCCGCGGGCTTCGCTCGAATTATACCTCGTCTGCTTCTCTCACGTATTTTTCGGGCTGCTCTGCTGCCGCACATTGTTAATTAAGCTACGGCGCTTACACGCGCGCTCGTGTTTTTGTCACGCCGGTGATTATCCATAAATAGGTTAACCGCCGCACAGGTATTTCCGATAATAATAATGCGTCGTCGTGTGATTTTTTTAGTGATTTATGACGACGAGAGGAAAACTATTCCAATTTCTCTCTCTCTCTCTCTCTCTCTCTCTCTCTCTCTCTCTCTCTCTCTCTCTCTCTCTCTCTCGTCAAAGGCCTAATCTGCATCTCCGTCACGACGCATCAGCTGTCGATGCAAGATGAAAACCGCTGCAGCGCGCAGAGATGAATGATAGCGGGTAACGAGAGTTTCGCAGCAGCAGCAGCGGAGACAAATTGAAAGCGAAGCGAGAAAGTTGAGGGTGAGGCTGGCGGGCAAAATAAAGCGAACGAAAGAGGAGAAGGAAATATTGGCGATGATGAGTTTGGCTCTATACTCTGTATACGTATATATTCTACGATGGAAGAAACGAGCGGATGAATGAATAACGAGACGAGAGGACTGTATACTCTCTCCGCTTGATGTCTAATTCGGTGCTGATTGGTTGCAAGATTATTTTCAATTAGGCTCGTCTAATTCATTTTTTCTTCGAGCACGAGAGTGTGGCGACGTCGAAAGGCAAAGCGGAAGAGACAATAGCTCGAAAGTAAAAAAAAATATATCATACCGCGCGACTGCAGAGATTCAGAGTCAGAAACCAATAAGCGCCTAGTAGTTATAGTGGACGACGACGGGGGAAAGCGAAAAGCGCAAAAGAATAATGAATAACGAGACGCGGCACGCATAGATATGTATATAGATACCCACTCCGCACCGGGAGAAAAGAACAAAAGCTCCTGGCCGCGCTCGACGCGGCGGCCGGCGAAAAAAGCTCAAAGCAGTGGCCGGTGTTGCGTGCAGACATTTTTAATTGCCAGACGGAATTGCAAATGCCCGGCCCTTCCTTTCTCTATTTTCATTAGCGAAATACCCGTGACCGCAGCGTCGAATGAAATTCCGTTCATCTGCTACTGTGTATTTTGCCGACGCTGACTTTTCTTTGCGGTTTTTGCGGGCATTGCGCGCACGCGGCATGGCTTTTTCGATGAGATTTCGGATTTTTATGGGCACGATCGCGAGGAAAATTCAAAACGCGGTATATGTGAGCTGTATAAATTTTGAGGTTACGTTTGTTTTCGTGCAATTCTAGCTCTGTTGCAGGGTGAAAAATTTCCCGGTCGAATCGTAAATTTGAAAATTATTACCGCCCCGAAAAAATGGGCAAAATTGAATCTCCGATAATAACGCTTTACGAGCCGGCGATATTTTATCGGTTCTATATACGGCCGAACTGCACAAAAAGCAACGACTCCCGCAACAATCCATTGAGCAGCGCTTTTTCGCCCGAGTCCAAGTAAATTTTCTGCTGCCAGGAGAAAAGCTATAGCACAGCCATTGATAAAAAAAAACAAAGAGCGAGATAGAGCATGACACAGTTGCAAAGTAATCAATGGACAAAAGGCTGTCGCAAAAATCGAGGCGCAGGAGGGGGATGCATAATGCATAAAGTGCCGTCTTCAGCAGCCGAAACTTTCGGCGGATAGCCGACTATGTGGGCGTGAAGCGGCCTACGCGAAACTTCCGTGCATAATTTCACCGAGATAAAAGCTCGGAGAGTTGTAAAAAGCTAGCTGCCGTGGCGCGCATAATTTCCGCGACGGGAAACTGCCGCCTTCCGGAGCATATCATCCCGTACTTCAAGTGCACAGGCTCGCCGATGTGGATGAGGAATTTTTTCGGGGAGTACGCATCCTATCGATGCGTCGCAGACAGGTGAAATTAAAAAAATGACTTAAAAGTTTTAACGAGCACATTATGGAAAGCGATTCACGAATATACATGTGCATTGCGATGCATATGCATACGACCAGTCAAAAATCTGGCCGATCTGAATAGTAATATACGCCTCCTCCCCGCAAACGAGCTCGGCGCGCAGAGCACTCGAAAGTCAAACGTGCGGCGATCAAAACTTATCAATTAAACAGATCCCGGCGGTAGGCCATTAATAATTCAAATCCTCAGCGATGCGGTATATCTCAGGACACCTAACTAACTGCCTCCTTCGCTCCGAAGGAAAAAAGTAGAGAACTCTTTCGTCCTCCTCGGTTATAACGAACAAGCCCGCGGACACTGCATAATGCAACGACGCCAGGGCTTTTATTAATGATCACGTGCAGCCTAGGGAGAGAGAGAGAGAGAGAGAGAGAGAGAGAGAGAGTCCATGCAAACGTCCCGGCGACCAAAAAGCAAACACGAGGCGGTGGTAAGTTAGCTCGGGCTTCGTTTGCCGGCGCACACACCGGCTGTTCATTTGTCTTGACCGTCCGGCTACAGGCGCCTCCTTGTAATCCGGATTTTCGAAATTGTACCTACAACCTGATTTACGCCTGCGGTGCTCGTAAGGCGCGGGAAAGGTAGGAGAGCTTGAGTAATTGATCGCTTCGGGGTTGATGCTGCATCAGTGGGCGAAAGTTTGCTGATGGCTGTTAGTGATTTGAAAATGCATCTTTTTAAAGTTTTAGAACCTGCAATTATTGAGCTGATATTATGCACGCATCGACGGCAGATAACTTTGATTTTCTATTTTACTCATGATTATTGATGATTGCATAACTATGCAGCTAATTTTAAGCGAGTCAATATTAAATACTTGAATCGTCAAGAATAATGTTAAAGCCATATTCTTTGTAATTTTAACAAAAAAATGTTTGGAAGAATCAACGTGTGTAATAAAAAGTAGTAACGTGTGTGAATCAACAATAATTAATTATTCAAAAAAAAATCATCTGAGATAAAAAGACAGACCATTGGAAATGCCAATACTACAAAAACTAAATCTTAAGTGTTTGTATTAGGCTAAGTCTAGCAAAGGTTCCTTTATAAATTTATGTGTTTATGGCTAGCTCGGGTTGTAGTGCTACGTGACACTACGCGACACTCGCCTCATACTTCGTGCAGGGTCTAGCCATACATGGAGACTTTCTTCTTTTTACAATAGGCATCTTTGTTTTAGCCTACGTGACTGTATAGCGAAGCATTGCCGAAAATGATAAGCTATGCTTCTTTCCTCTGCTAATCAGAATAAAAGACGAAGAAAAGTTTGTTATTGATTTATGAATCCAATTTCCGATGCTAACCAAATTAAAACTCACCAATGTAATTATGGTCCTGATGCATCCGTTTAAAAATTCAAAAATTTAAATACCGCATATTTTAACGCGACAATAAACCGTTAATCATATAGCAAACCGAAACTTCAAAAGTTATGCACTCAGCACAATACCTCCACACGAATTCGGAACTCTCATCACCCAAGCCGTCCGCCTGCAAAGCCCCGCTCTCGCGCATTATGTTTATATGCACAATATCCCAACAGTTGCACACATATCCCCGGCAACAAGGAGACAGCCGATAAATCAGCCAATGCTCTCTGGCTCGCAAATGCAAGCCACCGCTCACGGGAGAGTATAGTTGCAGGCGCCACTCCAAGTAGTCCGATTTCGCTCAAGTGCAATATGGATATAGCTCGACGTAGCAGCGCAGTAGTGGCTCTCTCTCTCTCTCTCTCTCTCTCTCTCTCTCTCTCTCTCTCTCTCTCTCTCTCTCTCTCTCGTATAGGGGGATTAATTACGCAGTCGCCGACGCCGTCGTCGTCGTCGTCCTGTGGATTATTATATGTCCCCCGTGTGTGAGCAGTATGTATACGCAGAGACAGAGATAGAGAGAAACTCGCCGGTATAATGACGCGCGGGCACTTTGGCCGCATGAAAAGAGAGCGGCGGCGCACGGCTCCTCGGATGTCCGCCATTATCGAAGGACGAGTCAAAGCGACGATAGTCCGGGATAATCAAAGTCGAGAGAGAGAGAGAGAGAGAGAGAGAGGAGCCCATTGTTCGGCCGATATCGAGTGACGACGACTGAGAGAAACGCGCAAACTTTATAATGCGCTTTTGCGAGGGTGGAAACGCCAGAGACGTGGAGTAGAGAGAATAGCGTATAAATTTAACAGGGCCACTTGCTTCTCTGCACACAGCTCTCAGCGTGCAAGCGCGCGCGAGGCTTTTTTCGCGACGACAAATTGGATTCGAGCGTGTCTTTTCAGTGCCGCACCGAAAGAGAGAGATGCTCGCTATTGTTCTGCGGATATATTTTAGCCTGAGAAACGGGCCTGTTAGGGCTGAGAGATAATAAGCCGCTGTTTTTTTATGCGTATAGTTAGCGAGGCGAGTGTGGGGACACAAGTGCTTATAAAAGTTCTCGAGAATCCTAATCCCCGGAGAAGAAAAACACCTGCAGGTATGCGCCGAACTCTCAAAGGTTAGGGTCAAATCTCTCTCGTAAACCGCATATTCTCAAAGATTAGCCCCGCGCACAATCGGCTCTTGTCTGCGCGGGAGCAGCCGATAAACAACCGGCGACGAGGAAGAGAGCTCAAGCCGACAACGGAGAAAGACAGATTATATATATATAGTTCGATCGCGAACGACAAAGGCCAAGACGCTTCTTTGTGCATCGGCTAATCGAGCCGACTGCCGGTGTTTGAATGCGATATTTTACCACAGCTGTTTATGAAAATTCGCCACATAGGTATAGCCGACTCTAAGTTCCATACAGCTACTGTAAACTAGACGCGGCGACCCTCCGGACGCTGGTGTTTAATTTTGGCAAGCCCCTACGTCAGCGCGTGCGCTGCGCTACATATACCCTCTGCCAAAATACGCACACGCGGCCGCCAAGTGGCGCGGCGGGGTACAACCCTTCCGCCTTTCGTTTATCTTTATATCCATCGTTTCGCGATCTCGTTACGGCTGGCGCTCAGTGTGTGTGTGTGTGTGTGTGTGCGGGATGGCTTTCGCCTTCAAAGTGTACATTCGCCAGAGTGAGACTGATTGTTTTGCCTGAGTAAATTAATTTCGACTCGGGTTACGTATTTGGCAAAGGGGTTGGTGCATTTTTGCATACTGACATGCGTTTTCTCTCTCTCTCTCTCTCTCTCTCTCTCTCTCTCTCTCTCTCTTCCGTCTCAGGTGAGTCTATTGTTCCTCTGCACTGCGCGATATGCGCGTGAGTCGTTTGTATAAAAGCATGTTCGAGAAGAAGTCGAAGCGCTTATTTCCACCGTCGTATCTATCCGCGGGATCTCTGGAACCTCCACGACTTTTAAAAGCATTACGAGGAGCAAAAACAGCGCTCGCGCTTATCTGCTCTTCGGCGATTTCCTCATTTTTCCGCGCGCGACACTCCGAAAAAAAAGAGGAAGAAAAGCGAAGAAGCCGGAGCACGGCGGCGAAAAAAAACACTTGTCCTCCTTTCGCTTCGCTCGGCTTTATTACTCGTACTTTGTCCCGTTCTCACCTCCGTCCAAGTGTCATTCACTTCGTTACCTTCGTTTCGCCCTCCTCCGCAGCTCTCGTCTCCACTTCTCCTCTCTTGTCGTATACTTTTTTATTTCCGACTTTCTTTCCTCT
This sequence comes from Trichomalopsis sarcophagae, assembly GCA_024372645.1. Taxonomy (NCBI): domain Eukaryota; kingdom Metazoa; phylum Arthropoda; class Insecta; order Hymenoptera; family Pteromalidae; genus Trichomalopsis; species Trichomalopsis sarcophagae. Next base: position 410,185 of record QLSS01000072.1, read on the forward strand.
TCTTTTTTTCCTCTTTCGTTACACCGAAGCACTAACACGCGCGCGCACGCGTTACGTCGTCTCCTCAGCTGCATATTATAGAAGCAGAATGTTTGCATGAAATCGGCCGGTCGGGTTTGCACGTGTAAATAAATGTGCGCCGCGTCGCCGTATCTGGCCTGTATATCTGTGTCGCCCACGGAGGAGAGTAATTTATTATACGGGAGGGCTCGTGATTAGATTTATTGTTTCTACGTCCGCGGCGCGTATATAGTTTTTCGGCTCGCGCAGATCCATGCAATCGGATAAGTGCGTTTCAATATGCCGAGTTTGATAGTACACAGTACATGAAGAATTAATGAGCCGGGATATCAGTAGGCGCAGCACCAAAGCGTATAGGGTATCGTGAATTAATGATGCAGTTTTGAGAAATTACGCGGAATGCGCGCTCGTTTATTATTCAAATGGAGCAATTTACAAATGCTTATCTTACCGCGTGTGGTTTATACGGTCTACGCTGGGAAAATGTCGCGCGTCAAAAATTATGCAGGGGTGGAAAAACAACGCAAATTTAAGATAATTTTGGGATGATACGCGCTTGCAGAAAATTTTACTGTGCTGTGACGGCAAAATCAATATAGTTATTGATGGCAATACAGATTTCAATACTTTTGAATAAAATACTTTTTCTTTAAATCCTTTTTTGCAATTTTACAAATATAATTTAGATTGCAATCTCTCAAATAAAATAAATATATTTAAATTAAAATCCCTCGATCGAACTTAAATCACAAAGAGCGCGTGCCAGGGCCGGTATTCCATGCAGAGGAATGAAGCGAAACTACGTCGTGGGTATAAGGCGGCGCAGGGGACGTAACACGGAGCAGAAAGCAAGACAGTAGAAAAGCCGAGAGCTAAACAACAGCGGCTCGTCGGCTAAAGCTGTCCCCTTAACTACAGTTTACCAAAATTTACGGATTACAATTGCAAATGGTCCTCGGAATAACAGCGCGACGTTCTCGTAAATTGCGCAGGCGCGCGGCGCGGACGACACTCGTGTATAAGCATATAGTGGACGGATTTTGCAGGGCTCGAATTTGCGAGGACCCTTGAGAGAGTAGTCGCGAGAGCGCAGAGAGAGAGAGAGAGAGAGAGAGAGAGAGAGAGAGAGAGAGAGAGA
>QLSS01000072.1:416997-429215 GCA_024372645.1 Trichomalopsis sarcophagae
CTCTCTCTCTCTCTCTCTCTCTCTCTCTCTCTCTCTCTCTCTCTCTCGGTCTCCCCCCGTCCATATCCGCTCGTCCCTCTTTCGCTGTTTGACGCAGATTGCTCGGAGCGCTGATGAGAAAAAAAATCGAAAAATACGACGCTCTCTCTGATGCAGCGCAGCCGTGGACACGGAAAAAAGTAGAAATTAAAATCCCACGGGCTAGAGGACGACCAGGAGTATAAAACATCGCTCTCCTGCGTATCGATTTTGAATATTGTGCCATTCAAGAGCGGCGGAGGGAAAGATGTTAACGATCGATTGGAAAAGGTTTAGCTCTCCACATGTGTGCCTTTTGTATATACTGGCAGAATATTAATTCATCCTAGAAAAAGCCAAATAAACCAAGGAGATATACCAATCGAGAGCGCAGGGCATTGTCGCGAAAACGAGTTATGCGCCGCACGAGTGCTTTTTGGGCCAGAAGTGGCCCTCGAGTGTTGCTACGTGCACACATTGTCGTGCCCGCGAGCCTTAAATGATATTCGCAGATCGAGTGGCGCGATAGGCATCACTCGATGGCCCTTCAAAATCACACAATAAAATTGTGGATGGAGTCGAACGGCAGGAGAAGTTTTTGTTCCGTTGTCGAGGGTATTTTGGAAGAAAAGATTAGAGATATTTTCGAGTGGGATTATCTCGTTAGCTCGAGGATTAAACATTACAAGAAGTTCCATGCTAGATGATTTTCTTGTGTATTAAAAGTTATAAAATTATTTTAGCTCGTATGAATATTCAATTATTTTAAGAAAGTCGCACATAAATGGTATAATCTAATCAAGAATATATATCACTCATTGAAATTTTTTAAATAGTTTTCAAGAAAAAATACTACGAGCTAGAATACTCCAAAAAAACTATCTCAAGATACGAAATCCGCTCGCTGAAAAGCCTCAACGACGCTTCGCCAAAAATTTAAGTGCAATTCTCTCTCTCTCTTTCTCTCTCCCTGCAACCATATACCCACGAGTAGATACCCACTACCACGGCTATACGCTCGCTTGCCTTTATGAATTTGAAAACGGCGCAGCAGCAGCCAGCAGTGTTTATTCGTAGAAAAATGGAGCTTTCCGCCGGTCGGAGAAAACAATGGGGCGAGCGCGCGCGTATACTTTTTCCCTATATAGCCCTGCTTTTCCTTATGCACTAGAGAATTTTTCAGCACGCGCGAGCGACACCTAAACAATGAAACGCGAGCAAGTTGAGAACGAGAGCGCATCCATCGACGGAGAACTAATCTCTTAAAACCGGTGCTTTATGATCGCGCGAGCTTTCTCTCGCTCTACCAGTCTGCATCTAAGGGATGCGGGGTTGCTGTAAATGTTGGACATTTTAGAGAGATTTTTTTAAGCTCCCATTTCTACCACGAGTCTTGAAGAGAGAGAAAAATACCCGATGTTCTACGGAATATTGACCCGATGCTGGATCCATCATAGCATCCGAACGATCAATTACAGGCCTCTCACATCCATTTCCCTCTCCCTCGGATTTTCCGACGGACGCGTCAACTCCATCCAAGAATCAAAAAGCTCCCTTTGTGCAGCGCCATCGGACAGAAATAAAAGGCACTCCCTGGCGATATCGCGGGGACAAAGTGAAGAACGCAAGGATTTTTGAAGGCTCGGAAAAATCAACGCCGAAAAAAAAGAAGCTATAAGGGCTCGGTCGTTTGTACGCGCGCGCGGTAATTGTTTATTTACGACGCGACACACGACCCATAAAACTTGTCCGCGGCTCCACTCGTAAATTCGCTCGTTGAACGTCGGTAGAGGCGCACTCGAACGTTGACGCGCCTGTCGAACTATTGCGTCGCTTTTGCTTTTTCCCCCCGAGGTTTTAGAGAGCCGTTATTAAATAGTCTTTGAAAAAACCGCAGTAAAGATTCAGAGGCGCCAAATTCAATATGAAGTTTTACAATTTAAAAAGAAGCTTTTGTTCGAGATCTCCTTCTCGGCATATATAACATGCAACGCGACGACATGCCTCTTTGAGAATGAAAAATCTCCTGCGCATGTATCTCATTCCCGAGCGCCATTCCTTTTCCTCAAAGACAACACGGCCTGTCAGCCTCGAGAAAAAGCTCGGCCGATCGATTTCCCGGGAGCTTAACCGATTCCATCGCAGACGAAGAGCGTTAATTTTTCTTTCCGGCGATGCTTATAAATTTATCGGCGAATAAATTATTAGCCTGGGTGAATCACGCGTTCCGCCGGCTCGCTCCGTCTCTGTCTCTCTCCTTCTGAACAGTTTAGCCTCAATTGGCATTTTTTTTAATCCCCGCACCCGAGAGAGCTTATCGCCTCATTGTTTTGTACCTCTGCGCGCTTTTCATCTTTCGCGTGCTGCTTCCTTTTTTTGCGTTCGTTTCGTCTGCCGTGTGCCGCCGCGATAATTAGAACGATCCGGGATGAATGCCGTTTCGCTCGCCATTTCTGCTCGTGGTGCCGGTGTCGTTCAATTAGCTCCGCTTTGTCGCGATTCTACTTTTTGCGGGGTTGGCTATGCTCTTGTGCTTGAGATTAATTTTTGAACCCGGAGTGTGAGCGATATTCGCTTACGTTGGACTTTTACAATGGATATAGATGTACAGCACGTCTGAACAATTTGTTTTACTCTAATTGCAGCCAGCAATTGCTTGATTGTCACACTGAGTGAGAGTGCTGCCCAGAATACCAAATATCAATCTCGAATATCCATAACAAATCGTTTATTTTCTGTTTCAGGTGAGTACAATAGCCACGACGCTCGCCACAGCAAAAATCCGCCTTCCTAAATCCTCCGTAAGTACACGCAAGCGCATAAGAATCTATAAATAGCGCATAAACGCCCACGCGCAGGCCCTGAAAATAGCGCAAAGCGTCGACAAACGCATTTACAGCCGACGCGCCAGAGCCAGCGGGGGCACACGAAAAAGCGACAACAGCGAATTCCCAGATTACCAGAACAATGCTAATTAAGGAGTGTATATTTTCGAGCTACCCCAGCAGCGACTTGGCTGGCTGCCCGAGCGCGAGAGATGAATACGAGGCGCAGGCGCGCGTCGAGCGGAAATGCGATAAAGGATTAAAAAATCGCGAGAGTAAAAAAATTGGTTTATCGATATACGCAGAAGATGCAAGCAGTGGTGTGGGATAAATTAAGCGGATTCCGCAGGCGTTTCTGATAGATCGCACTTTTTACGATTAATCGAACGCCGCTTTGCGATCGCGCGCGGGGCTGTATTTACGATGTGTTTGCCCGGCGGAAATTGGCTTCGACGCCGTGCGAAAGAAGCTGCTGCGACGATATAGTTACAGCCGCGAGTTGGAAGTTTATCCAACACAGCAGAGGTAAATTTCACCTGGAACAACAAGAGCATCCTCGGAAGAAGAATTTCTTTCCATAAGCTATGTTTACACAAACGCGCACTCGCAGCTGCGATTTCGCGCAGGTACTTATAAGCGCGCTCCAGCTGCATACACAAAGCCGGAAACCAGCCCGTATGTATCAGCATGTAAGAAAGCGAAACCTGTATAACATACGTGCGTAGACCGGAAAGTCAGCCTATTTCTCTCTGTCATCGCCTTCCAATTTCCCGGTTGGCGGAGGCTCAATTAGGCGTTTGCCGCGCAAATTCGCATATGCATATCTCCGTGCGCGTGTCTCAGCTGTTCCGCAGAAGAGAGATGAGAGAGCATCACGCGCTTGCGTAAATGTCTTATTAGAGTCGAGAGAGCTGCACTGATGGAGCGAAATCTCACGTAGTTGATGCTCCAGTTTGCTTCGTGCTACTACCTCGAGAATTCTGCCCTCGTATAGTGATGTGTGCAAGTTCCTCAGCTTTCGAAAATAAGTTTTTCTTCGTACACAATCTCGCGCAAGACAATGTTGTTCTCGCAGTTTGCATACATAGAGAGAAAAAGCGAAAGAGTCGGCCCTATTCATCCCCGTCTTCCGGCCGTCGACGGTACATGAGAGATAGGGAACAAAAAGAAACGGCCTCGAAAAAGCGGTGGCATCTCTCGCTCGAGGAAGAATCTCCTAAATCTGGGGACCGCTTCCGGGCCTCTCCTTAAACACGACACACACAATGCCGGGCATTGTTCCAGCCCTCGCTTTATCTTTCTCTGTATAGGGCTGCGCAGACACTTAATTTCGGCCATTTAATTTTCGCGGAAGGAAGGAAGGAACGAACGTGTCCCTAATGCGGAATTTACGCAAGTGGCAAGAGCTCGCGTCTAGCACTCGTGGCTCCGGAAATCGGACGTGTGATGGATCACCCCTGGAGAGGGAAAAATCTGAGACGTTTCGTAGACCGGAGCTGACTTTGGCGGAGATGTGTCCTTTCACGCTCGGGTTAGAGGCGACGGGCGACATTCTTTCCTTTTTCGTAGGGTAAACCGGCCTATTGATCGGTTGATGGATGCGGTTTTTGCGCATAAAAGAACCTGACAAATTTGACTAATCCACTCGTGTATAGCACTTAGAAATACATGATCCCAGCGAACAATACCTCACCAGAATCATGGCACCAGCGATTTTTTTATAATAAAAACAAAATCCACGAAATGAGATTCCGATCCGACATCACACCCCTGCAGTCTCCCCCGACGCGGCCAGTCCCAGCGGAGCCAGGATACACACGACGGAAAAAAAGCTCGGCCGAGCGTTTCGCGTAATTTTACGTTACGCGCGCCTCGTAAATACGCGCATAGCTCGGCTCATTTTTCTCCCGTGTCATTTTCGGGCTTGATGGAGAGCCTCGAGCTCTCTTAGATGTTTACGACTCTGCATACGCGCAGCGGTGCGTGTATGTACGCAGAGAGAGAGTCGGCGAAAATGCGGCTAAAAATGGAATAAACCATTTCCGGCTCTGCTGCGTATCTCTATTCGTCACTGTCAATTTTCCTGAGTGCAAAGCACGATAAAAATCTGAATATCGCGTGTACTGCTCGCTCGGAGGCTGTATCATCATCGTTTTTCGGGGGATATATCCTACATACATTATTTCGCGATTCGGTGCTCGACGCGCAGCCGTTAAGGTAAAGGGTGTATCGTACACATTGAAAAGCGCGGGAAATTCGAATGCGGATTTATGGGGATAGTGGAGGAGTCCGTATCGACGTTTTACTGTATACGTACCCTTGAGAATTATCGTACTACGGCAGTTTGCGAACTTTTTTATTATATGTCGGCCATTCGAATGAAAATCCACACGCGCAACCCTCGCAACCATCAATGGCAAGACAACGACGGCCGTGACAAATCGTGAGCGACTCAAGCGTCCGGCTGACAAAATCAATTTTAATACATCTGCACGCAAGCTCTCGATGACCGGCTTGCGGAGCACGCGACAACAAGTGCAACAGAAGCAAAAAGCGCCCTTGTCGTTCCCAAGACGAATAAATGGCGTTCTCGTGATAATGTCGCGGAAATACACTCTCCAGTCTAGCAGTACACGGTAGTTGCGACTCTCGAGTGCAGCTCCGTCTCCTTCTGCAAGCGCAACGGCGTCGCGTTGACTAATCGCTCTCGGGCTTCCGCTCGAGAACCTCGAGTAGCCTCGCCCTGTCAGCCGGTATAAATAGCAAGCAGGCGGGCGAGAGAGACAGAGAGAGAGAGAGAGAGAGAGAGAAGCAGCTCTGTCAGTTTCGACCTTTGGGGCTTTCTTTGCCATCTAGCGACGTGTGCTGCGGATCGTCGTTTGAATGTTGTCGGGGAGAAGATTTTTGCAGACGCTCGGCTTGTTCGTTCATTTATCGCTGTATCGGACTGGCTTCCTGCGATTTGCGCAGTAATTTCCTTTGTGATATTATCGAGTTACGAGTGCGGTCTGCGGTATCCGATCTGCGAGATCGTTCGTGATTGAGCGACGCATTAATCCGAAATGAAAAATCCGAAGTTATTCTTGTAATGCTCATATACATAACTGATGACGAATCAATCGTTCGCGTCTGGGAGAATGAATTATTTTGAAGATAAAAGTCGATCCAAAAGGCTCATCAATGCGCGAACTATTTTTCGCTCGAATTTCATAGAACAGTAAAGGTGCCGCGTCTCTACCTACTCAATAGTGCAAGCCTCCAGAAAGAGGGCGTCCGCGAGTATGAAATCGCGACCACAGGTGCTTCCGCCGACGGAAATAATTTTTCGACGATCCGGAATTCTTTCGCATGCATCGTAAAAAAGCTTATCAAAGCACCTAATTAAGCCTTCGGAATAAACCGGCGCACTTGTCCCCTCGGTAATTCGGCAAAGCACACAGAGAGCCTGTCGCGAAAAAATTTCGGCGATCCAGTCGGGCGCAACAAATAAAGTGCATCCCCGGGGATAGCGAGGGCCGAGGAGACGTGACGCCACTTGGCGCGTTGATAATTCGAATTAGGGACTCGCTGGAGCGAGAGAGAGAGAGAGAGAGAGAGAGAGATGTCCTCAAACGACAACCTTCCGGGAGACTAGCCGTTTAATTCGATGGCAAACTGCTGGGAGTACTGCGCATCGATATTGGATGAGTGGCGTCGCCTTTGAGGGATTGGCGCGAAGTTTATATCCGTGATTCTTCAAAGGAGAAGATTTGAAAATGATGGATTGCAAATGGAAGGGAAAATCGAGAATCTAATGAAAGTCTAAAAGAGTGTATCTGTAAAGACCGTATTTGATAGGGATACGGGCTGCGCGAGTTTTACAAATAATTATTTATTCGCGAGAACTAGCATAAGCTCGAGAGCTTTATTGTTACTAGAGATACTTAAGTTGAATGGATGGACTAGATATATAGATATACGATATATATCTAACTGCACAAGTGGACGCGTGACTGTCGCGTTGGTGGGACATGCGCGGACACTCTCGTGCGCGGACTGTAGTCTGTCCGCTTTTGGTGGACGATGCTGAGTCCGCTTTTATACTTACGCGCGGACGTTGTGCTTGTCCTGAGGTTCTTACCTTTGTGACTATTGATGTTGTAGGCACTTGATTATCTTTCTATTTACTTCTTTAGGATGTAGGTTATTTTATGGATTACTCTCAATTAATAAAATAATAATTGTAGAAACTGATTAAATTGTTATCTTTGTTTTATTAGGGGCAACCCAGAACTCAGCGGACGATACAGTTTCTCACAGGATGTTATTGCTTGTGCGTTGGTATCTTATAGTTACTTCGATGTTGGTACAATAAAACTTAACTTATAGTATATTCGTTCTGATATGTGACCTGAACTGGATAGTCCTTCGTGGCACGACAGATGCTAATTTATCTTACTCTACACGATTACTCGTGGCTAATTTATGTACGGTAAATCTAATTTGCTCTATGGTTTCCCACTAACGCCGGTCTGCTATCGACGGGCCCTTCGCTTGTTGCACGATGCAGACTCTCAAACCAGAAAACAAGGTGTTCTACTATAACTTGTACACAGAGTTTGAGTGTTTTCTAGGCACTCAATAGGCGATGCTTACAGAGGTATAGCACTCGTACTCGCTAACCGGGTACAGCTACACGACGATAAGTTACTTATACGAAAGGCGCTCCGTGGATCGTTTCCTGGCTTTTTAAAGCCTCGGTGACGATTCAAGGAGTTGTGAAATTACGTGAAACGCGGAAACGATCGACCAATCAACACCTGACGTGCAACGACGATGTACAAAAGTAAGTCAGTAATACGCACGTATAAGAAATGCTGACTCGTAGGTCAAAGCACTCGCTCCGATGTTCGACGATCGGTTTTGTGCTGCCGCAATCGGTTTAGTATACGTCGTCTGTATGAGTACACGAATGCAGTCCTACAGGCGATGTATATGTGTATAATATATATTTATTCGTAATTGCTAAGGTGTATAAACATGGGACATTACATATCCATGTCAATCGAGCCGTCAAAAATGTCGTATCACTTGTGGATTATTCCGATGTCAGACTGAATATCTCTTGATAGCGTTACCAGTGTAAATTATGCACTACGTAATCACTTACTCAACAACTCAAATTTCGACATTTTGCAACTTCAATCCGATGTTAATCATGCATTCGCGCATCCACTTCACTTACACCATTAATGACTGAATATTCCACATTACTGACTAAGTATTATATAGCCGACATAATTATCACCGAATCACATTAGCCTCCGTCGAATCACCCCTAAAGGTCCCCGCTCCTGAAAAGAAAAATTGAAATCTCGCGCGTGGCGCTTTAAAAGAAGTTTCATGCACCAGTAATTATTTCGCGCGCCGCGCGTTATTCCTGGCCCGTCGCGCGCAATTCCGATCGGAATGCCAAATGGGAAAACAAACTCGAAAAAGCATAAACCGTCGCGAGAGATATCTTTAGACAGAGCGATGAGCGCTGGGAATGTAATCCGAGAGATAGAGGAAGAATCGATTCTATTCTAATGTCGTTAGAAGTAGCAGGAGGAAAGGAGGAGCTACGATGGAGAGCGCATAGAATAAGCGAGAGAGCGCTGCTCAACGACGTGTAATTCGATTCGGGGGCCGACTCATCGACTCTTCTAAATATCATGCTAATTGTAATAAAAAAATATTTTTATTTCCTTTTAAAAGATCTATTCAATGGCTCTGATAATAGTCGCGCTGTCGCATTTAAGACACGCAAGAATATAGTCATGTCATCTCGTTTCGAGCGAAATGCGATTCTTTTCTCTCCAAACGGCATTCGCCTGTCAATTACTCGGACAATCCGAGTAAATCTGACTTGTCAAGCTGCGAGCAAAGAGCTCGCTAACGAAAAACCTTTTTAAAATTAAGGTCCGCGAAGTGCGCTCGGGAGAGCATTTTATGCAAAAGACACTAAAATACGGTGAAATCGAAGAAGACGGCATTGTAATTGCGCTCGAGATGCGCATTTGCCGAGGATAAACGTGAGACGTCTTCGCGACGACTGATTTGCGAAAAGAGAGAAACTGGCAATGGAAGAGATTATATTTCATTCGGAACTCGAGAAAGATAGTGGCTGGATGGAAGAGTTTCGTAATTTCGTTATACCGTTCCCCGGGATTTTGAGATTCATTAATACCCGGCAGTGCACTTATAATTACCAGGACACTCGATGCATTAAAAACTTTAACCATCTCGATTTTAATATTCATCAAAGCGAGATGAACTAAAATGAAGAATCGAAAAATCAGAAAAAAAAATTCTCATCGACTGCTAACGATAAATCGTTTGCTGAAGATAAACAAGCCCCGGGACAATATCATCAGCGGCGCACAATTTACCGCTCTCGAACTCTTGAACAAAAAAGGTTCGGTTGAAAGGATCCGCAAGCCAAGTATCCCAGTTTAATAAATTAAATCTCGAGCAAAAAAAAAGCCCGAGATGATATTTGCCGCAATAATCGCGGCTTGATTAAAAAAGCTCCCGGACAAGCAACAAGTCTCGGAGAAAATTTTCACGCGGCGTGCCGAAGGAGAAGTAAAAGTCGGAAGTTCGTCCGAGGGACTCGTGATTGAGTGGCGAGTAGAGAGCGTATATAAGGGAAAAAGTTGAGAGGCAAAAATTGCGGGACGTTGTTCTTTCCATACTTAGACGACAGAAAATAAAAGAAAAAAAGGGAATTGACTCTGAAAAACAGACGTCTTCTTACCAAAAGCTCTCGCGATTCTCGAACTGAAGACTCAATATTGAATTAACAAAGCGGTGCAGACAACGAAACAAAGCACGGACACACAGTTGCGGAAACAAGCCCGCGAGAGCAGACAACAGGCCAAAGTGGCCAAGACTTTCCAAGCTGGCGAGTGTATATACTTTTCCTGTTTCAAGTGCTGAAACAGAGTTTGGCTTGGCAAAGTCACGCTGTACATATAGCCACTTACTTTTCCGAGCCGTAAAGTCGAAAGACTAATTAGCGATAGCATTCTGCACTCGCGGCTTTATTCGTCGCGAATGGATCTTTTTCATAAATTATGAAAGTATAGACGAGAGGTGCGCTTGATTAATAGAGAGCCGCGCTCTGGAAAAGTTTTGAAATTCAATCGGCGAGAAAGGTACAAAGGGTTCTATAAAACCGTTGTTATCTGGAGAATTCTACGGGAAAAATGCCATTTTCTGGTTGGAGAAACCGAAAAAACAAATATTGGGGCACACTCCCGCAACTTTTTTTTCTTACTGTACATGTTTAGAACCATGCAAAACTACGTTTTAATATCTAAAAAGTGCCTTGTGACACTGTTTTTTAAGCCCTTCAAATTCGTCGAAAAATATCCATTGTTCAACGGTATGTACCTAAAAGATAAGGGCACAAACAGGAAATGTATTACAGTAGAGTGAGAGAATGGAAAGAGCTTCAATTTAAAAAAAAATGCGTTTAAAATGCCTGATTTGGTCCCAAGTTCCGTACAATTGAAAATGCGTAAAAATCATGTAAAAAGACACTAAATTTTTTACTTCGAATAATCCTGCAATTTTCATGATTTTTCCCCATTTTTAATTGTACGGAACTTGGGACCAAATCAGGCATTTTTTTTTAAATTGAAGCTCTTTTTCCGTTCTCTCACTCTACTGTAATACATTTCCTGTTTGTGTCCTTATCTTTTAGGTAAATACCGTTGAACAATGGCTATTTTTCGACGAATTTGAAGGGTCTATAAAAAAGTGTCACAAGGCACTTTTTCGATGTTTAAACTTGAATTGTTCTAAACATGTACAATAAGAAAAAAAAGTTGCGGAAGTGTGCCCTAACATTTGTTGTTTTTTTCGGTTTCTCCAACAAGAAAACGGCATTTTTCCCATGGAATTCCCTATATATTCTTCGAGATATTCGAGTTGAGTTTTGCTTCTTTCTTCGGATCGACGCGACGAGGATAATAATTTTGATTCGTGCGATGTAACAAAATAGTAAGAAAGAAGTGGCCTTTGTCGAGACATTGTTCGACTGCGTTAAGCATTTCTGCGCCCTATATGAAACGGAACTCAGAAATAGACGTGTAAACCATACCATTATAGTCAGCAAACCAAACCCCGTGTTTGGCTTCTCGAAAACACGTTTTTCCAGTAAAGCCATATTAAAAGACTGAAGCATCAGCGGATAACGAAGCGAACGAGCCAATCCCCGTGTGTTTTTGTTCAAAACTAAAAATCAAACAAGCGCACATACGCAGAAAACCGATAAATCCATAACGCGCGCAAAAATAGAGTCGGCGCGCGATTTTTCCTGTTTCTCGGTGCAGAGAGAGGGAGGGAGAAGGAATACAGGATTCCTCGCTCGATCTGTGGAAAAAGCTGGCTACGGCGACGCCGGGCTAAAGAGGCAAGACTGCTGCTGCCGGTGAAAAAGCGTCGCGGAGAATTCAAGAGGATCGCGCGTATTTCAAAGGATCGAAATCCCTCTTCCAACGACAAGGTGCGGAAAAGCTGTACGGCAAAATAAAAGCCGGAGAAAAGGAAGAAAAACGAGACGGGGACTTATAAAGCATGGTTTGGCGAGGGAAGGGATTAGAGTTTATGTGTTCATTATCCGGGGAATCTATAATACGCTGTGCAGTCGTGCACTTGGAGTGTTTTCAGCGATGATATAGCAACTTTCTTTAAAATGTCGAGAGATTATTCGAAAGAGCGTGGAAAGTTTATGAGTAGCTGTCTAGACAGTTTTATCAAGACAAACAAAGTTGTCCTACATGAAAAATTCAGTAAGCTTGATCCATTAAGGATTTCCCCATGTTACTCTGAAACAAGCGCAGCTTGATATGAATCGAAAATATAATTAGTTGATTCTACAGATGTTTTGGATAAATAGAGGATCATTTTATGCGTTGCTGGAAAAAATGCGTTCGGCGTTGAAAACATTAAGTCACTGTCTGAATTCATTAGCTGAATAAAGATCAATAATGTACTCTGACCAAAGAGTTTCAAAAGCTTTTTAAAAAACAGATAATCCATTATCCAGATGAAAATCTGCCACGACTATCAAGAAAGACCGTATAAGCGAGACAGCAAACACGGCTAGTACCACTCGGAAATAAACTCAACTCGATTGCTAGTCAGACCCATTGGCCTCTATAATTCGACTTCAGATCTCCCTTGAATAAGAAAAAGCTATCCAATCACCCGGAGCTACATTTAGCCGAATAACATTACCCGGTCGCACCTCTCCTAGGACGATTAAAGCTCTGATTTATCCAATGAAATAAGACTATCTCTCTCTCTCTCTCTCTCTCTCTCTCTCTCTCTCTCTCTCTCTCTCTC
>QLSS01000072.1:430305-447576 GCA_024372645.1 Trichomalopsis sarcophagae
CTCTCTCTCTCTCTCTCTCTCTCTCTCTCTCTCTCTCTCTCTCTCTCCCTCGTAGCTCGTTTCGCGGTCGAGGCGCGAACAAAGTCAAAGGCTTCCCTCTTGCCGCGCTGAGATCGTTTTCGGGGGATGGCGTACACCTTGTTACTCCTTTTTCGCCGCTGGGATGATGCTCGCTCGCGCACCGAAGCCAAAGAGCTTTGTGCGTTAAAAGGCCAGAACTGCCGCCGCTGCTGCTGCTGCTTCTGCTGTGGTTTTCGGAGTCCGTGTATAATCGGGCTTTTTGATGGTCAAGTGGCGGCGTTTGAATCAAGCTCCTTGTTTATTTATGCATGCGCACGTGAGACAGAGAAAGAGCGAGAGAGGTGCCGGAGCTTTTGGGGTTCTGAGGTCGAGAGCCATATGCGTTTGAGGAGGGTTTCGGTTTCAGGTTCCTGATTATATCTTGCGAGGCTTGTCGCTCGTCATTTTTGAAAATCCTTCGCCAAGACCACGATGCGATGTACAACAACGTGCTGATACAAAGCAAACGTAGGTGTGCGTCAAAAGGGGTGAAAGCACGGCGACTCGCGACCGCGAATATCATTAAAATCCCATCATAATTTTTCACCGAAACCGCTGCACACGCGAGAACGTATACATGCTCACGCGGAATTAATCAAACGCGTCAAACACACGAGAACTCATTACCATTAGCAGAAATTATCGCGGTTCTCCGTGCGCCGCTATACGGCTTGCATTACGCCTATTTAGCGAGCCGCGTGCATACAACATCGTCTCTCTCTCTCACTCGACATTAGTAATTTAAATGCCCCGCGCGCTTTAGCAGACGCCGAGGAGAAAAAGAGGGTACAAAGGAGGGGTTGAGAAGCCTAGGGATGAAAAAAAATACACACGGCAGACTCTATTACACGACGCCGCGAGGGAATCGCTTTGAGCTCTTATAATTTGCGCTGCTTTTTTCGAACTCTCACGTACGTCGCGCGCATCGGGTTAATTGTGTCAGTGTTGCGCTCCGCGCGGCGTCATTAAGTGAATTTCAGAGAGCCGAACGAGAGGGAGGGCGCTTAACGCGGCGGAATTAACACGGGGCCAAAGTGGCGTCGGGGGCATGTAGCGCTATAGGTTTGATGCGAGAGCTGATGATTGAAACGCTGCGGGGAGGTTTTGTGATGTTTGGCCGGATGCGGGCGAATGCGTCGCTATTAATTTCGACGCCTATGTATAGAACGAAGAGATTTCGGAGGCAGCTGCGGGCCCTGCGGATACACCGCCTATATATACGCCGCTTGTCTATACGCTGTGTCGTTCTACTCTGCCTGATGCGCCAGTTTGCTTCTCTATATCATTTTACACGTTTGTATATTATGCGTGCATAACTGATCGATTGCAATGCGCGAAATGAGCTTGCAAGCTTCGAAAGCTGCCACCTCGAATAATATGTGCCTGTATTCAGCTATATCTTTCAAAACTCTCCTTTTCTGTAGGAGAGAGAGAGAGAGCTAAGAACGTCTATCTACGAAGCTTGCGGTTATATCATTTCCCGGGCATATCCACGCCAATTAAACGACGCGTCCAATTAGGTGAGCCGCGCGCGTGTACGCGAGAGAAATGCGGAAAAATGGCTGTTGTATACAGGGGAGCCGAGGATGGCGGCGGAATGTGGATTAAAGCTCGTGGGAGATCATTTTGAGCCTCAATGCACGGCTTGTTGCGGTTCCCGCGGATGCTTGCGATACTCCAACGCGTCGAGATAGTTTTCAATTTCAAGGAAAGTCTTTATGCGGAAGGAAAATTTGTTTGTCGGAGAAACATTTTTCAGAAGCTTTGCCTGCGCTCAAATGAGAAATTTGACGGGAATTTCGAAAGTTTAATATCATCGCGGTTATATTACATGAGAAATCGCGAGAAATGGGAAAAAAAAATTCCACGAAGCGCGGACAAAGTAAGTTTGCGTTCGTTTCGAAAAATTTTTGCTCTGAGATGTACAAAGTGAAAATAAACGGAAAGGGAAGCGCGCGCGCGCTTGAAAGTATACCGGGAGAAAAAAGAAGGGAAAAACGAGTCGAGAGGGAAAGACGTGCGCGGAGATATATAGCGTGGGTTAATTTTTTAAACAAAAAATGTAATCAAAGAAAAATTGAATAAAAACAGTCGCCTCAGGCCAGATTAAATGAAGCGCGGAAATTCAACTTCGCTAGCAAAGCAGCGAAAGCCGTCTGAAATGGAATCCGTCGAACGTGACGGCGTTTAATTCTTCATAAAATACTGCGGAATCGCTGAAATTAATCTTTGACAGTTGAAGCAAACTGTTCGCTGTTCTTCTTTTTCACTTTTATATTCAATCGAAAGCGCTGATTACACGAGATCGTTCGCTACCTTGCAGTATTCGCTCATAATTCGCTGAAGCTACAATACGCTTATTAATTGATTTGGAGCATCAAGCTCGAAGCTCTCATCGTCGTGAATTAGTTCATTTTATACGTAACGGCTATGCTGATAGATGGCTCATGAACGAACAGTATAATGCGCCCTCGATCAATCGCTATAGATTTTAAAATTTAATTTAAAAAATCTGTACAAGAATCAATCAATTTCGCTGTGCGTATAGCGAATGCCAATTCTTCAGCCAAAATTAATGAAATTCCAATCAACGAGATTACCGACAACGAATTTAAATGGCATTTGTTCCCTTTCCCATGCCTCGGCTGCAGCTAAGAGCATTTCGTGTAAAATGTGAATTCGCGCGCGCTTTCCCGCGATTCAGCTTGATTATACAATGCAAACGGGAAATTCGAACAGCATTAAACGCTCGGCATAGCGCTTTTCGCTTCATAATCTATGACGAAATCAGCTTTCATTTATTACGAATAATACGATTCGAAATCGAATTTTCAGGGAAGCCGCTGCCCGATCGATCATCGCGCGCTTCCTCCGCTGATAATTAATTTATAAGCCATTCTCGTGTAAATAAATGATTACCTTCGAAGATAATAACCATACCTAGCGTAGAATAAATATAAAGCGCGCATTTAATAATCATATCGCGGTTGCTGTCGACCATCGCGAAAACTGCGCACGCCCCCGCTCTTAGAGCCTATCGCGCAGCGTAGCCCCGTTAATCAGCTTACGCATCGCGAGAAACGTTGCCGAAATCCCCAAAGCCGGCAGCCAGGCCCCAAATATTTTGAGAAATCTATCGTCCACTTAATTACATCGTCATCGTGGGCGGAGCCGCAGCAATTACCGCTTGCGATATCGAGATCCAGAGGGCGCTGCCCGCTGTGTACACGACGCGTTATTACGCGCAAGCCTCGGATGCCGGTGCGATTTAACGTCGCGCGCGCGGCGCAGCAGCTCTCAATCCTCGGTTATCATTATACGCGGAAATTCCCACGCAAGCCGATATCTCTGCTCCAGAATGTTGTGCAGGAGGGACACGAAGGCGATACTCCCTGCGTACATAGGAGGGTTTTTACGAGATTTTTGGGGGAAGACGAAGGGCCGAGAGATATAGTCCGTGCATGAGTTCTTTATTCTTCATTTTTTTTTACTTATCACGGAATTCTATTGATATGGAAAGTTCGCCCTGAAGAGACGCATCTTCGCTTTCCGAAATGAATCGTTATGATGACCGTTTTTTAAAATATAATATTACATTATTTCCTCTACTATTAACTTGCACGTGCCATCAGTTTAAAGAAAAGCAACTTGCATGTTTTTCCCACAAACGCCATTAGCGGGAAGAAGGTTTTTATATATTTTTTTTATTTTTCAAAAAATTACAACAGTAAACGCACCTTCGGGAAGAACGTTATCGTTCGCGCGGTAGACTCACCCACGGGAAAAATCAGTTACTTTTGCCCCTTGTTGCATAATTTTGTGTTGAAAGCTTAAACCTTTAGTTGGATATTGTTTCCTCGTCACCTTGGAATATTTAATATGTTTAACACAGATCTAGCAGCTCAGTCAGGCTCTCGCTAAATTATCGGAATTTATCTTTGGCTGATAATTCAAGGATTCTAGGAAACACTTAATCGATATAACCTGTCAATGGGTCGCACATCCGGCTTACATCGAAATTTCTGTCGGCATATTAAAATTGAAAATGCACCTTGTCTCCAGCGTGTATACGCATCGAAAATAAATAAGGCAGATGAACGATTTGCGCATTAATCGAAATACTGATATTAGTATAATATTTCGATACAAGTGCGCAAAAGTGGATTCTTGTACATTTCGCTTACGCTGAAAAATGTGGCTTTGGTCGATACACATCAAAACCAAAAATTAACCGACCTCGAGCTTTTCCAGCTGATTCAATTCAAATCACCCTAAACGAAATAAAACACGATTCCGCACGTATGAAATAAATACACGTGCACGCATATTACGCGTGAAAATGAAATTTCTGGGGAAAAAATTCTGAAAATGGAGCATCCAGCTGAAAATCAATCTCGAACACACTATATAACAAAGCTCAGCCCCAGGTCCATATACTCGTTCGTTCGGTCGAGTCTCCCTTGCAGCGTTAACAGCAGGCCGTAGCAGTGGCGCACGTGCGTTTGATTCCCGTGACACGAGAAGCCGGAGGCGGTATGAACATGATGTCCGATCGGAAATGCGAGCCAGCGCCGTATACGCCGGGTCGCGAGCTCTAATGGACGAGTGGAGAGAAAGCGAGGCGGACTTAATGCGATACGCGCGCGCACGCGTTTAGTTCGAAGGATTGTGTGAGCCACTGAATGTCGATAGGCTGCCCGATGATGATGTCTTATCGCCAGGATATAGCGCACAAAGAGAGGACAATGCGCGCGGACTAAGGGGTTGAGTAGAATCGACCGGCTGGAGATGAGTGTGTGATTTGGGATGTCGATGTGGCTTTCTTTGATGCGGTGCGTACTGTATCTTTTCCGTCACGCGATTCTTGAGTTCAGAACACTTATCGAGTTATGACCAAGCTCCTCTTTCCTCAAAGGCGAAACTAATCCCATAATCGTCATTTTTGACATTTGAGTTTCGCGCTCGAACTCTCTACACCAATCCACACTCTCGGAATCGAACAATAACTGCGATCTTTGAAACAACCCGAAGGCTCTCGGCGGCATCATGAATCATCGATTGAATCGTAAAGCACCCCTACAATAAACAGCCGCCCAAGAATCGGCATATAGGTACAAAACGATCGAGAGAAAGGAAATAATGGAGATCAGAGAGAAAGCGAGTTGTGCGTAGCATACGTTCGAAGTACGAGGCTAATGCACGTCGACCACACACTGGCCCGCGGTGCACGAGAGGCGCGGATATCGCCCGGAGGAAAGCGCCGAACGAGCGGTAATGGAATTGGGGGGCCGAAGCGCTTTAGCGAAAGTGAAACGTCGGCCGGGCTCCATAAAGAGAATCTGCCGAAAGCTACTATGTGTTTTTCCCATCGACAGCTCTTTGTTTTCCGTTAGGGTTATGATGAGCCAAGTATATATAGTAACACGTGCATTATGGTCTAATTCACTTTAAAAATACGATCGAATTTTCGTCAGCCGGAGTTCCACTCCTGAACTCGCGGTAATTAGTATTAACGAACACCAAATCGGATGGTCTAATTTTACGGAGACCCTGCGCAAGACCCGATTAAATTATTAGAAAATAGTAGTGTCAGAGGTTCAATCAGAATTTTTCCCTCAAGACGACTGCAGATAGAAAATATGCACTACGCACACACACACGTACACATACACCCCACAGCTCCAACACGGATTTTCAATTTCTCGTCGATGCGAGAGATATATACACGGCCTCTCGACGCCCCGTAAATATCTCAAGCTCCTTTCCGGTTTTTCCTCCCCGCGCCGCCGGCTGTATACCGCACGCATCAGGTCTTCGATTTCTCACACCTCCTCGGGTTACAACACTTCGCTCTCGCGCAGCGGCGTGTGTATAGTGTATAAGGATGCGATTTCCAGTCGAATTTCCCGATCAGAGAGTGAGAACGCTTTGACGACAGCACGAGAACGTTACGCGATCGGAGCTTTGAGCGCATCGATCTCTTGCGCTCGGCAGGCTTGTACAGCTTTGACGAGCGAGACGCGGATGCGCCGCAGCACGGCCTGTCGTCCTCGTCGTCTCCAGAATCCACTTTGTCGTTAGCTCTCGATGCTGGGGAGGGTCGACGTGAACGTGCGGGGATAAGGATCGAGAGATACGGAGCTTTTCATCCTCTTTCTTCGGGAGGAAATGGGCTGTGGGAGTTGACAATGTGCGTGGGGTACGTTTTGACGTTTTATTTTTTTGGGGGGTTTAGCGATTCGGCTCGGTTCGGATCGAAGCTTCCGGAGGATTTATAAAACCAACGAGTGGAATGTATACGTCGAACTAAAAAAGAATGATGGAAATATCGAGGTACTATAATAACGCTTGAAAGTTGGCTTTGTCAAAAGTGTCTAAACCTTTTTTGCATAATGCGACAGTTTTACTTGTACGCAAAGATGATCGAAGTACGAATGTACAATATGATAATCAAACCCGCGCGGTTGAAAACCCATTTAATATTCGTTTGACACTGTATGCATGTAAGTTAATGAAATTGTGACGTTACAAATTCACGAAATCAGCGGAGGAGCTTTATTCTGAAAAAAAAATTAATAATCAGTATGAGTATATATATAACTTAAGTATACAACAATCAATATGGCCAAATGTACTAAAGCAAGCGGACATAGTACCTGTATATAAGTCAGGAGATAAGAATTATATGAGTAATTATAGACCAATATCACTTATTTCAAACTTTGCAAAAATTTTTGAAAAAATAATATACTATAGACTATATAGTTTTATCAGCAAGCACAAAATAATTTCAAATAAGCAATTTGGTTTTATGAAAATGAGAGGAACAAAAGATGCTCTTAACTGCCTAACAAATATTATATATAGAAATCTAGATAAAAGTAAACCGATTATGACAGCATTCCTAGACCTAGCAAAAGCCTTTGATACGGTAGATCATAATATACTGTTAGACAAATTAGAGAGATATGGTGTGAGAGGAAACGCTTTTAAATTGCTGACCAGCTATCTATCTAATAGGAAACAATGTGTTAAAATAAACAACTACAGAAGTGAGTACAAAGAAATTACTATAGGAGTGCCACAAGGAACCATCCTTGGACCCCTATTTTTTATATTATATGTGAATGACCTACTGATAGATATGCAAAAAGACACTATATTATCTTATGCGGATGACACTGTCATCATTTCATGGGATGACACGTGGTCTGCCGCTCAGGATAGACTAAACGAATATCTTCGTAAGGTAGCAATATGGCTGAACCTAAATAAACTGTCACTTAATGTAAGCAAAACTGTATACATTGCATACGGCAATTACTGTGATAGCGTGCCTAGCACTCTAAATGTAAAAATTGGCGATAATATTATACAGAGGGTTGATAGTCATAAATATCTAGGCTTAATAATAGACTATAACATGAAATGGGATAAGCACATTAACCACATTGTGAAGACTACGAGATACTTGATTTTTATTTTTGCTAAACTAAAGAAACTTATGGAGAGTAAAACGTTAATGATGTTATACTATGCTCTATTACACAGTAATGTAGGCTATGGTATAATTGCCTGGGGTGGTGCTTACAATAATTGCTTAAACCAAATCCAAAATATACAAAAGAAAATACTTCGAATTATTAATAAAAACTGCTGTTTAATTGAGAAACAACCACTACCGATAAGGCAAATGTTTGAACTAGAGTGTATACTATATCATTATAGCGACCTAAGAGATAAATATACAAGTAGTGCAAATAAAACACGCAATAAGAATATATCGTTACCAAAAATCTCTAAAACAATAAGCAAAAAAAACAGCTATTATGTGGCAATAGGGGTTTTTAACTCAATGCCAAATGATCTTAAAAACCTCCAATTAAGCAAAGTCTCTATTAAGAGTAAATTAAAAATGTTCATTGGAAAGAGTTATTTTGGATGTATAAATATTTACGAAATTTTAAGGGAAAAAGGTATGAGGACATGAGAGCAATGAATGCAACATCATGACCCTCTATGGTTATTTTTTTATATTAGTTCGTAAGTTAGTTTCTAATTATAGTGAGTAAGTTTTTCTGTATGCCATCCCTATGTACAGGCAACTTGTTTGCCTCTATAGGATAATAGTAGTAATAATAATAATAAATCAAGTGGCAAAACTGTATAATCATACTACAGAGAAAATCAAATTTATGTGCTATACGCTTGACGAATTACATTTGCGCGATTTGATAAGAGACGAGCTATTATAGATAAGAAGACGTGAAATTGAGGTCTTCTTTCAATTGCGAAAAAACGCTCTTCAAAAACACACACCTCCTGAAAATAAAACTACTCGTTCACAGACCATAATCTGCATTAAAAGGAATCCCTGACTAGCCACGTAATTGGCGCGTCCAATCCGGTCGAGTAGGAGCACACGACCATCGGATCTCACTGCAGAACTGAAGAAAGTAGCCAAAAAAAGGAAAAGAAGAAGAAGGAGGAGGAGCTGCCGGGAGTAAAAAGCTAAAATGGAAGTTAAGAGCCGCCGCGAGGAGAGAGAAAGTCTCTCCGGGAATATTTCCGCGGCGAGAGCTGTACGTGTGCCGCGCGGATTAAAAAGCACCGCGGAGGAGCGTCGAAACTTTCTTTCGACTTCTCGCGCGACGTCGCGCACTTTTCTCTAATTTCGTTACCCGACTACCTTATACCCACCGCACTCGGTCACGTGGAGGCAAACTTTGGCTTTTAGGTCAATTGTTTTTACGTCTATACTCATATACACGTACACGTTATACATATACACAGACAAACAGCGGAGTAATCGCGACTAAAATTATTTGCTCGACAGCTAATCTCGATCGCTTCGAAAACTTCATCGAGAAGCTCATAAGAAAGTACTCGAAGCTCGGACGCGCGTTAAATTAATAAAATCTCTCGCCGAGAATCATAAATGCAAACACAAAAGTTCGCCCTCGGGTCCGAGATTATGCGCGAAAGTAGCTCAAAGGCAGCGAAGTTTCGCCTCTTTTTCTCCTCGCTCAGTGAGCAAAGCCTCATCCCTCGCGCGCGCAGCTATAATAAGGAAATTTTTGGCAGCTACTTTACAGCGGCTCTATCTCTTTTTCTTTCGAGCTACGCGCTGCATTGGCTTCTCGCTCTCTCTTTTGACTCAGCGCCGCGCGGCGGAAGCTTAAAAGGCGAAAATAAGGAGTCGATCTCGGGTAAAGGACCAAGTGGAGGAATAGAGGAATGGTCGGACGCCGGAAGAGCGAGAGGGTATAAGTCGAGCTCGCGGTGAAAAAGGGAATCAAAGCGAGCTGATGCATTCTATCGAATGAGTTGTATTTATGAATGATATCTTTCTCTCGTTAAATCGTCCCCAGAGCAGAGCTTCCTTCGTCCGGCGCATCTGACTTAACCCAGATAAAACAAGCGTATACCTACGCTGCAGAAAAACGTGAAAAGGTACACTGAGAGAAAGCTGTCGATAAAACGCCTGCGCGGGTGAAACGCCCCGAGAAGCAGAATGACTTCCATTTCGAAAAAAAGAATCGCAAAACTCGCAGAACTGAGGGGCGAAACGAGAGGCAAAGTCTCGCGCAGGCTTTCGTATTTACAAAATACGCTCTCTTTGGTGTGCGGGGGAAGAAGGAAAGCGCAAGTGCCAATCGTCGGGAAACTCGGGAATCAGCTGCTGAGTTGAGACGCGCGTCGTCGTCACGTACTGAAGGCGAATTTGCGATCGGTAAATTGCAGCGAAAGCTCGAGAGCTTTCGACTCCCTGTACGGTACTTTAAGAACTCGCGATGCTTCGAATCTCCGAAATTATATTTCGCTCGCTGATTTCGCATTTCATTTTTAAGTATTAACGATGAATTTGTTTTTCTGTTCCAGGTGAGTAACATCAGCACAGCAGTGACTGAGACCCATACATTCATTCCCGTCGTCGTGAGTTATGCAAATATATAAATTAAGCAAAAATAAATTCGCTTCACCGCGTACTTTCGGAATTCCATCATAAAACTTTCCTTTCAATCCACTCCACTTCACTCCTCGCGCATTAACTCCCTGATGGAAAAAAGCACACGAATATAAGCCGCCTCTCTCGACTGAAAGGGTTGCGCAAGTAGAAAAAAAATCAAAACATTCCGCGAAAAGTTACTCCCCTCGCTATATCCGACAAAAAGAAAAGAAAGATGAACTTGGCCGGCTCGTAACAAAGATAACGCCGAAGCACGAGAAGCCGGCGCTGCTTTATGAATAAGGAGCTCTTAATTAATAGCCGAAAAAGAAACTGCGCCCGTCGGGGTGAATTATTAGGGTTGAGGGAGAAAAAAGTCTATACGGATGCACTCTCAAGGTCTATGTACGTAGATATAGCCTGACGATGACTAGTCCAGAGCTTTGTTTCACGAGCCGTGACTGCCGAGTAGTTCCACCGCGACGGAGACAATCTCGAGTCATTTCTCCGGATTGAGAGGAGGGCGATTTTACTGCAACCGAGCTTGCGACGTGACTCACGCTGGAATATAAGACGTGCTTATCTCGATCGCTGCTGCGAAATTAATAAAAGAAAAAGCTTCCACGCACAGATACGTATCTCACGTGAAAGAGAAAAAGATTATCTCCTCAATATACATCACGCGGTACAATGGGGTAAGAAGGCAGAAAAGCGACAGCGCGCGTAAGAAAATGACGAATGGACTACGGAGACGTGAAAGCAGAGCCGCCGCGCGGGAAGAAAAGTCATTTCTCCGGCGCTCGCTGCAGCAGCGCGGGCATTACGCTTCATTTGCGTTACATTCCTTGGGCATCGCTCGAGACCTACTGTAGAGAAAAGAGCGAGTTCCTCGATGCTTGTCGAGCAGATTGGACGGGATTTTGCTCGGGAACGCTGAGTTTGACATGCTAACGGAGAGAATAATGATTCCGTGTTTTATCGGCGCTCGGGCGAGGATGATGATAAATTAGGATTTTTCTTTTTTTGCTTCAATCGAACGAGCCGTTGAATTTATCATCCTTTGCGTCGCCGACTGTTGAGGAGTTGTCGTAACACCTTAGGAATTATTATTCTTAAAATCACGTAAATATTTTCTAAGAACAATATCAATAAAAGCATGCCGTCTATTTGAGCCGCTTGAAACTCACAAAATGAATACCAAAATTTAAGTACCACCGTCGAATGTTAGTAAAAAAATGTCCACTCCATTAGAGGATAATAATTTAATTTTCCTATATGAGTGCTTTCATCGTTCCCTCGCATTAATTAATACTCAAAGTCAAAACTCCCGTTTCGAAAAACCACATTTATCTTACATTAAGAAGCACAATCCCATTCATCAAAGCGCAAGCCTTTACAAATTTACTGCACCGCTTCGGACCACATATTCTTCGAACGAGAGTACAGCAGCCTGAGCAGAAGTGCGGTTTTAAAAATTTTCCCGAAGAAGAACATAAAGGGCGCAACATTCGGTCGCGTTGCGTGCTCCGACTGACCGAGTACCTATGCTCACCGCGCGATGTAATTCCGCGCGTTAGCCGGAATTTATGCGCCGACAAACGGAATACAGCGCTGCTGCGCTCGCGCGCAAGGCGATTTACGACTACTGCGCAAAAGTTACGGCTTCGCGGAAAGCATTATGGCATGTATAGGCTATCGGCTTATTTGATATGTTGCATTTTCATGCGCATTATCGTCGAGAGCCTTTCCGATGCACGATATTTATTTCGCCAAGTTGGGCGCGCCGAGTAAGCACTTTTACCGCATTTACGAGATGCGAATTTAAAATACACGAGGTTCTAGGTATATAGTGATCGCGAGAGTAATGCCCAGCGCGAGAGGAGGAGTAGGTGAAAATTTTCATCCCGTAAATTTTGAAGAGACGGGAAAATGTTCTAATTTTCGTTTTAGAACCCAAGACTAATGGCCACTTACACTCGCTGGGCTCTAATGCCATGTGCTCGGGGTGAAGAATTTTAGCGGACCATTTCCGTGAAAACGTCCCTTTTAAAAACTTCGCCGTTCTTTATAAAACTCGCGCAAAGTATGCGATTCGTCATGAAGCATCGAATGGTATTCGATGAAACGTGAAGATATTTATGCGAAGTGAAACATCACGAAACACCAGCGGAGTACAGAGCGAAGAGTCCATTAAAAGCCTCTGAATAACTAAATCGAAAGCTCTCGTGCACGGATGTCGCGGCTTGCAACTGCGATCGATGAAGTTTACTGTTTTAATGGCCGGTTGCTCGTTTAATATTGATTTCGTTTGGACGACTAAATGCCGAGAGCCACCCTGTAATCTCAATTACGTGCAAACTGCGAACTCTTGTTCTTTGCTTTGAAGGTCTCGGCGCTAAAAAAGTGAAAATGTAAGAACAAAACCTACAATTCCTTCTAACGAGAAACATTTTTGCTTTGTTTCCTATTTATCAAAGTTGATACGAAAAGTACTTACGGCTTCGCCTCAAAGGAGGATGGTGTCACAGACTCACACGTCTGCAACGCGAGGAGCGAGACAAGTCAGCGATAAGAGTCGAGCAGCTGAGTCGTACTGCGATGCATGCACTTCGGATGCATCGCAGACGTTAGCTCAGTGGTTAGAGTACAGGCTCTCGGGTCCGCGAGTTCGAGTCCCGTCGTCTTCTTTTTCGCTTTCGATTCTGTCTCCTTTCCGTTTGTAACACTTTGTTCTTTGATTTTGCGCGCGAAATTCAAACGCGATTTTGAGAAAAATCGCGCAGCGTATCATAGTTTGCTTCGCAAAAATGTCGTTTGCGCTGCTTCGCTCTTTTCAGCTAAAAAGAAAAGTTTTTATTACAATAACAAACGACATCACGTCGATTTTCCGCGACATGAAAAGAAAATAACGAGGCTAAACGAGTTAGCCGCCGCTCCGTCGACACAGCAGCAGCAGCAACAGCTCTCTTTTCACGAACTCGCTCGCCTCGACCCCGCAAGAGAAAGCCAAGCTTCTCTCTCTCTCTCTCTCTCTCGGCTCTTTGTTAATTCGCCTCTACAATTAAACTTACAAGCTCTCGGCGCGCTTCTTAGCGCCGAATGGAACTGTATTTCACGTTAGCGCTAATTCCGCGTCAAAAGACCGTATACTTTTCCTCTTCGTTCTCTTATCTTTCGGCGCTCCCCCTTTTGTCCCGCTTTTCCTCTCCGCGAAATAACCTGCATTCTCTTTGCTCAGCGCGCATTGAAATATTTTCTCTCTCGAGATTACGCTTTTTCGGCTGCGCTTAATATATCTGGACGAGAGAAAAGAAGCTCAAACTTAATGCGTCTCGTAGATTGTGAATTGTCAACCTATTACATCGCACTGCTGCTAAGCGGCTTACTACAAATGCAGCTTTCCGTCGACATCCCGATAATAATAATCCCGCGGAGTGCACTTTCTGCGGTCGGAGGAGGAAAACATAAGGCGCGTAGGACGAAGAGCGAC
Organism: Trichomalopsis sarcophagae; assembly: GCA_024372645.1. Taxonomy (NCBI): domain Eukaryota; kingdom Metazoa; phylum Arthropoda; class Insecta; order Hymenoptera; family Pteromalidae; genus Trichomalopsis; species Trichomalopsis sarcophagae. The sequence continues at coordinate 443,805 of QLSS01000072.1, forward strand.
GCTAATTAAAAGACTAACTACCCTGCGATCCGGAAAAAATCTCTTTTTAGGAATGTAAGGATTACAACGACAAGATATAACTGCTTTCGAAAAATTACCCAAGCAGCTCGGAGTTCGCGCAATCGCTGCGCGAGGGAGACTAGAGTCGCGACATTATAAAATCATAACTCTGAAAGTGCATCCTTATCTCTTCATCATCCTCTCTCCCTCATCTCCGCCTCATAAACTCCGCAGCGAAGTTATCTCTCGAGTCGTCATCTCTCTCGGCCGCGTGAACAAAGCGCCGTCTGACTATACTACCGGCAGTACTACTGCTTCCTCGTGTTGTCGGCCCAAAAGGCGAGTGACGCTGAAAAAGAAAGTATTTTCCCCTCGCTCTAGGATCCGTCCTCATTATGACGAACAATCACGTCTCTTTCTGCAGCGATTTCCAGCTCGGGATGTAATTACTTAAAGAGCCGCACTGCAGTGTAAACTACTGCCTCGTTCGGGAGATGAAGCGGTGAGCTTTGACGAGAGGAAAAGTTCTTTCTTTTTCTTTTATATCTCGATTAATCGAATCGCGGAGCTATATAACGGCGGACGGAGAGAATATCGAAATTAGAAAACACAATCGCTCCGTTATTAAATTTTCTTCCCCGCATATCGAGATTGTCTCCGTAGAAGCGAGAGCGTCTGGACCAACCTCGTTTTATTTGTCTTTTACTCCCTCCTCGAAGCTTTCTCGATGAGTGAGAGCCGAGACTGCAGATATTATTCCGTGCTTCAGAGCCTGATTTTTAACAAGCCTCAGAACAGTTATTATGTATAATAATCCCCGGAAATTTCACGTGCGCAAATGACGAGCTAATCAATAGGCCGACACGTAATTACCGACTAATCAAATACAGCGTAAACCCCGAATTATGCGCGCGCAATCAGCTGGGCAAACCTCCGCGCGCGGCAGAAAAAAAAGCCCCGCTTTAACTGATATTACGGGCTCGGCTTGCGAGCGACAGTCAATTAGCGCCCCCCTCTCGATTCGCGCTGCCTTTGTTTTTATGCGGCCGCTGCTCTTTCCCTCTGCGCAGTTTTATCGAGACTCGCTATATCCCGCCGACGCCCGATGTTTAATGAAGCGGAATGAGCTGATGCCTTTTTTTATCCCTCGATCGTGTCTCCGCAAGGCTATACACTGATCTAGTGTTATTGCTGAATTCGCCTCTACTGCAATACGAATTAAAAGCCGTTATAGGTGTCCGTCTTAAGAAGACGAATCGACGGGCCATTTCAATTACGGAAACATCTTTCCCATTTCTGTCACCCTGCACGTATTCACGAGTCAAAAGTGAAACAGCAGCCCTATAGGTAGCTCGCCTTGAAAGTATGTATAGAGCTCCGAGGGAGCGAGGGCTGATGAGGGGTAAGGAGGAATATCGCCAACTGCACTCAGGGTAATTACTCTTGAAGCCGTGCGGCGCCCGAGGAAAAAACCGCGACTCCGTAATCAGGAGTGCCTGATAATTAGGAAATCTTCGATGCAGATATCCGCGTTTTTTATCAATCCGCAATATGGCTCGAGCACATTTTCGCTCGTGTTCCCACCCTGAGAGATATCTGCGATTTTTAGAAGAAATTTGGGGGATTAGAAAATAGATTGAAACTCTAAAGTGTACTTATGATTTGGGAGCCGAGAGAGAAAGAGAGAGGATTGCATCAGTACCTCGCCGGTTAAAACTTGGTTTTGGCCAAAGTGGGCTCGCGAGTGTAGCCCCGCGTAACACCTCATTAAGTAATTAAAAGTTTTGATAATTCCATCCAGCCGGGCGCTAACGAGTCTTGGAAAGAGGAAACTGGATATTATTATAAAACGTATTAATAAGCAGATACGCGATAACGCGCAGGGGTTAGTGTGAAACCTTGAGAGCCGAGCTCGATCTCTCAGTGTGTCCGGGACTTGGATATGGGCAGAATAATTATAAAGGGTTTGATGTTACGCTAATTTTTATACTCGTGCGGTTGCAGGTTTAATCGTGATTTGGCGCATCGTTAGCAGCAAAATCCTCACATGGATTTACCCGTAACCCTATACATTACGTCGCACTCGTACATTACGACATCGGAAGTGTAAAACAATGAATCGTTCAACTTTCTCGATAGGTAGATTTAAATCACCAAACAGGACATCGCTCACTGATTTATATAACGCGCTCTACAAACGCAGCTTATTATAAATTCTACTCTATAGCTGCACTAGACTGTAATAACGCGATTTACCGATCCGAATATTCGAGTGGAGATAACGATAAAACGAACGTTAAATTTTAACGGAAACGCACGAACTAAATTAATCCTCCGTTCGCGAGTGCAAGCTCGCTTCTCGAACGTTCCGCATCAATTGATCGCTGCAGCGAAAAATCGCGACTTTATCGCGCGTTATAAACCTTATCCAACTAGAATTCCGTATTATATTACACGGATCTCGCGTTGTCAGCATTTCGGTATCCTCCTCCTACGTTAGAGAGAAAGCTCGTCTCGGAAGCTCTACTGCACTGCAAGAAAGAAAATTCGCCGTACGTATATAGGAGCAACTGGCGCGCGCGCAGGATATCCGGCGAGTTTTCCTGCAGGTAACTCGATAGATAAAAGGCAAACGCTATCGGGCTATAGCATTTCGCGGATCCGCCTTAACGAGAAACTTTTTCCCCGGCACAGTGCGCGCGCGCTTTCTTCAAAAGCTCGCGCGCATGTGTACGAGTCTCTCTCTCTCTCTCTCTCTCTCTCGCCCTTTCGGGTGATGTACGAGCTCGTGAATCAAGTTTTTGCGCCAAGTTAAATTGAAAAAGACCAACTGATTTCTGGCTCGAGCGAGTGTACTCGCGGCGAACGCGCGTGGCAAGAAATTCTGATTGGAGGTTGGTCTGTCTTGTCGCGAGAGCGACGATCGAAAGATGGCTCGAGAAAAAGCCCGAAGAATTTATGTATCGCTCGACCGCCCCGCTAGCTTGTAATTACGGCTAGAGGGAAGTACTCGTAGGGATGCGGCTTGTGTTTCTTATTCTCGACGTTGATTCTCGATGTACGCTTCTGAAGCATGAAGCCGTACAGGAGAAGAGTTTTGAACTGGCCTTCTGCTATACAACCGCTTTAGTCTGGATTGGAAGATAGGTGGCGCCCAAACCCTTTCCTGTTACCCTCACCAATTTCGCGAAAAAAAACTGATTGAAATTGCGGTTTACTGCCTTGTAAGGCCTACTGATCGGGCCGTTCATGCTATACCTGCATATTGTACCCGATTATTGCAGTCGCCACATATCGTAATTATTCTCGAAAATTTCTGCAATTTCGAAATCCACCTTCTTAAAGGGGGGGAAATATATCTTTAAACAGTAAAAAATTTCGGAATATTGAAAATCTCAAAAATCCCCTTGTTCGTCCCCTCAAACTCGAAGCTATGCACTTTCGAGTAAATAATATAAAATATCAGCATCGAGACGAGCACGTTTAAACTCTACTCAAAGCCGCACACAGCTCAGCAAAGCAATTCCCGCACTGCAGCTTCTATCGACCGAAAAATCTAATTCAATTCTGTCCTAATTAAACTACTTCGGCCAAACGACATCCATCCTCGTCCTCGCACAGGGCCGTAATCTCGCGGGTGACGAATAGTCCTTACGTATAACCGAGAGCCGCACGCGTCAGCCGGTGCAGCTCGACTCAAGGTATCACGGTATAGAGAGGGAGAGAGAGAGAGAGAGAGAGAGAGAGAGAGAGAGAGAGAGAGAGAGAGAGA
>QLSS01000072.1:447586-468202 GCA_024372645.1 Trichomalopsis sarcophagae
AGAGAGAGAGAGAGAGAGAGAGAGAGAGAGAGAGAGAGAGAGAGAGACCGCTCGAAACTGCGGCAGCTTGCGTCGTTCGTTGACCCAGAGACCGGCAAACTTGGACTTTTGAGTTTTGACATAGCGACGACGACAGCTATAATTGCAGCAGATGTCGCTAAACCTGGCACGATAACTCTTCCGGCCGGTCCAACTTGGAGCTCAAGCTTCTCTCTCGCTCGGCCGAGTATAGAGAGGACAGGTGTAGCTTAAGAGATTTCGCTAATGGCACTTTCATCGCAGCTGCGTTTCGCCAACTTTATATTACATACGCGCGCTCGGGCGACTTGCCTTTCTTTTATTATATTCCAGGTCTCTTCAGTCGCTGCGCGGACGATAACGAGAGCAACGCGGGAAAAATTGAATTGTTTGCGCTCGAGATCGCATTGTACAAACACAGCAGGGTTTCTGCGAAGAGAAAAAGACCGTGCGCGGTTTGTCGTAATCGTGTTTCAACTTGTCTCGAACTAACTGGATTTTTTCTCCGCCCGAACGATTCTCGGAATGTGTACAGCGGCAAAAATTATAAAAGTCCGCAAGACAAACACGGAGAGTAAGACGTCGTCGCGCGCACGAGAGCCTCGTTACTCAATCAACTATATGTGGCACAGCTCCGCACATATATATACGAAGCGTACAAGGAAAAGAGCGAAAGAGAGAGAAAAAGGTCGGCTGGAGAAAAAGAGGCGAGGTGACAGGCAAGAAAAGAAGCAATTAAAAATAATGTAATCCACTCGGCTGCGGGTGGTATGTACAGGGGTGTATAATACTGCAAGGGGGGACGGAGAGAAAATCAGGGGCATGTCGGCGCATGAATCAACCCTGGGCTGCGACGAGCGCGCGCACGCGCGTGTTCGCGAGTTATCGCAAATTATGTACTACACGCCACAGCGCGAATAATATCTACCCCCATCTACTCGCTCGCATTTTTTTCTCCCTCTCTTTCTCTTTCATACTTCAGTCCTTTTCTGTCATATTTTCTTCGTATTTCTGCGCTGTATACGAGCTTATCCGACTTTCTTCTACTCGCGAGCAGCCTTTATCTTCGACTATATTTCAGCTGACTGTTTCTTTTTTTGCCGCTGAAAGTTGCTCGCTTGAATTATTCCGAAGTAGCCTCTTTTTGCGCGCGCGCGAGTCCATTTCTGCGTAATGAAATTAGGGCGGTTTTTTACAAACGGCTCCTTCGGCGAACGAAATTTAAATTTCTGGCAAATTACTACGCTTACCGTGTGAAAAAACTCGCACAGCATAATATACTACGATTCCACAAATGAATTCCTCCGGCACGATCCAATAAAACCCCCGGATAAAAAAAATCCTCACGCCACTGTCCATACCACAGTGCATCATAATTCCGTAACCACGGCTTCCTCCGCACACATGCACATACATCTCGCCTTTTCCCCCTTCGAGTTCGCGTGTGTCTTGGCGCTCATTCATCCGAGCGCGGCTCTCGTTTGCACGCCAAGTGCAGCTCGTCACGTGATACCCAAACACACAGCTATATACGCCGTAATAGCCCCCGCAATATAATGCGCGCGTGTACGCATAGGTATACTCGCACGCGTGTGCGACCGGATTAAAGTGTCAGGAGGCACGACAGGTGGCGAAAAAAGAAGCGAGGATTTTCGTGCGTCTTATCTGCCCTCCTGTTTGTGCGTACAGCCGTGATTATATTATGTGCTACTTCGCTTTTTTCTTCGCCTTTCGCCGCAAGAGAGGATTTCCGGGTGTATCAGCGCTGAGAGCTCGATCACGCTGTGGCAGACTCGCGCGGTTATGTGGGAGGCTTTTTGCGCAGCCGCTCCATAGGCTAATTTAATGTCAACAGTCGGGGTGTATCGGTTATCGGCGTAATTGTGGGCTTGGGATTTATTTTTTGGATTATACGCGGGGAGCGAGCTGCTCCGAGCTTGTTGACTGATTTCGCGAAGATAGGGCGTTTCGAAATTGGATTTACGGTATTCGCACTATACACATAAAAATAATACGACGTGAATCACATAGCTCGACGTGAAATTTCCATCCGTCCATAAGCAAGATAAGATCGAGAGGAGCCCAAGAGCGGGTAAGAAAGTTTAACGCACTCGCGCGAGTATTTTCTCTTCTAATTAAACTCACCGACGCGCGCAGTAATTCCAAGATGAGAGAGAAAGAGAGATAAAGTGAGGGACGGGCAAAAGTGCCGCGTAAAAACCAAAAATTACAATGGAAATGCGTGAATTAAGCGCCGAACCGACTCTGCCGAGAGTATTAGAAGCGACTGCTTCGACGTCGAGAGAGTTCGCCTTAAATTAGCTCACTATATATCTGCGCGCGGTTAATTCGGGCTTTGTAATTATTGTTATCGGTTGAGTACCATATGATTCGGCCATTAGGAAGACTCCGTAATTTTTCTTAAATGTACCGAAATGACATTGTAATGTGAAGAGCTGTCGTAAAATCGATATTAAAGATATCTGCCTTTGCGAAAGATGTAACGATAAAGATTCCTTCATAAAAAGTCATTGGATTTCGGACGTTTTACGACAATACGCGGTAAAAATACTCCAAGAAAGTATGAAAAAATGTAAGTTAAACTTTAATAATAGATCTAATATTATGTGTAAGAAATTCTTACGCATAATAATGAAGTACAAAAAAATGTAATAAAACGTCAAAGATATTCAAAAACAATGTATTGCAATTTTCACTTAATACTTTACATTTTATTACGAAATACCGTAAATTTTTCATAATTTCTTGCATTTTTTGCGCTCGTGCATATTTCAAAATTTTTACTAGGGTACAAAATCAGTTGAAGAAAGAAATTAATGAACACAGTTTCATCATCCCCCTGTCCTCATTAAAAATATTCTTCCTCCTCTAAACATCACCGAAAAAACACAATGCTATCCCTATTACACATCATAAGCAAACAACGACCAATCCTAACTACACAAACAACCCATGGAACACTCCCGAAAAACGAGGCGAATAATTAACGCATTCTCCGAGCGCCAGTAAACATAAACCGAAAAAACGAGCCGAAAGAAACCAGCGCAATTACCAGTCTAAAAGCGTCCGGGCATGCAAATACAACATTTGCGAGAAAAAAAACACGACCCTACGGAAGAGTCGCGCCCGCCTACGTTCTAGCATAAAACGACTCGACCAAGTATACCTATATACTCTCTTGCACGGGCAGCTGCTATTAAATCGGGTGGTAAAAATTAGTCCGCTTCGAGAATGAAAAAAAGCTCTCGCGAGCTTTCTTTGAAACGAGAAAATGTCTCGTTTGCGTATACGCAAGCAGATCCCTTATACAAAACGCGAGTACACGGCAAAAGGCTATATGTGCATTTCGTGCCACGGCAACGTAGATTAGGTGCAGAGCTCGCCAAAGTCGTTTGGAACGACGGGGCGGCGCGTCGTGCAGATTGCCTTCAATAACTCTCCTTAATTAGAATCTTATCAGAATGCACAGCAGGCGGCAGCGGCGACCGAGAGACTCGCAGACTGCGTACACACATACACCTACTCTGCGTTGTTCCCCCAGCTCATACGATCGGCTTCGAGATATTTATAAGTGTGTGCATTGCAGCGTTGACGGGGAAATTAGTGCGGTTCTCGGCGGCGATATTGAGCCTTGGAGACAATTAAGCTGGCTATTGACTCGATCCGTTCGAGAATCCATGAGAAATAAATTCCCCGATCGATCGTCGCAGCGATAAACAACGAAAATTCCTACTCCGTTTCGATCATTAATCCGTCAGCCAAATAATCGTCATTCCTGGAGATCGACCCCAGCTCGGCGCGGACCCCCTTCACTTCGAACTTCTCCTGAAATATGACGAAAATAAGACTGTAATAATCGATGAGACGCTCGGCGTCGATTGTCCCCACGCGAAATTAATGGGAAGAGTGATAGAGTGGGAGAGAGAGAGAAGGCGCGCGTTCGAGATATTTTGAAGGAATTTCATTTAAAAGTTTGCCCCGGAGTCGTCACCCAATCCGGCTATTGTTCGTCACGTGACGCTGCTGCTACCGCGCACACTTTGCTATTGTATACTATACGTATACCAATGGAGAGCGTTTAAATCGCCTTTCTTTGCTCGAACTTGCGCCTTTTTCGGCTTTTGCATTTGCATAAATTCCCGACGAGTGAATCGTTCCTAATATTATATTCCCGCTTCTTGAGTCATTTCTCGGAAAAATCTCTACGAATGAAGTATCTTCATGCCAGACTCGCGTTGCCTTTTTGTTGTTTTTAAAATTTTCACGAAAACTCCACTTTCCTCGGTTCGCTCCTTCTTCTTCGGTGTAACATCAAAGCGAGAAGGAGACGTTAACAAATTTCCAGAGCGCAGCTGAAAAATGTACCAAGTGCATCCCCACAAAAGGGAGAGAGGAAACGAAAAATCGAGGAGAATTTTCATCGAGACTCCTCCGCGAAACTTTGTCTAAAACATCGGCGCAACTTTGAATCACCGGCGCGCGGAGTACGGGCTTCTGGTAAAAAGCAGGGCACAGTAATACACGGGACACTTCTCTCTTTCCAGTGGTGCGCCCGCTTTATCATCCCCGCGAGGCTCGATAAAGTTTTAATGGCTCGCAAATATAGGAGGTCCAAAAGCACATGGCAAACAAACGTCGGAGAGTCGCGCGCGCGAGCCATGCGCAAATACGCCGCGCGACGACTCCGCTGCCGCTTTATATAGACGGTCTATATATGTATCTGCGCTATATGGGTTCGATGCGCCCAGCGTCGGCGACGACTCTCGAGTGTAATGTACCTGTAAGATTTCGAGCGTACATTATGCATGGTGGGACGGAATTTATCGATCCCCCGGTGTTTTGCTTCGAGTTGCAAGAGAAAGAGAAAGAGAGAGAGCTTGCGGGGAATCGCTTTTACATTTTCTTGACGTATACGCATCGTTGACGCTTGTGCGTACGATGGCCTATTTTTAATATATTTTAATATTAAAAATTTGCTCTCAAAGCTTCGTTTTAAGCGCGCGTCGGATCACATTCTCATACCTTGTACGTATATAATTATAACTATATTGAAAATTTTCAATAATATGCGTACACGCTTCAAAAACCTAAGCGGCACACTCGACTAAAAGAAAGCCAACAAAAAGCTCCGCTGTGCCGAAAAAAGTGCAGCTGTGCGCAAGTACTGCGAAAATTCGCGCCGAATAGATAAAGAGAGCGCCGGGGCAAAAAGAGTACAATAAAGCTCGTATTCGAAAAAAGCTCGCACCCGTACAAAGAGTCAAGGAACGCATGATGATGGCAAATAATTGCCTTTTCCGAAACTAAAGCGAGCTGGCTTACATACGCGTACCATGACGCGCATACGTCGAAGCACCTAACCATCTTGACGAAAGTGGGACACGGAAAATTTTTAATTGGAGCTTTGTCGGCTCGCATCCTCCCCTTTTTCGCAGCCTCGACAAGAGAGGGATGCGTTTCTGGTAGGAGGATTGCCCTGATTGATGGCAGCGGACTCTGCGAGCAGCTTGTGCATAGCAGTTTCAATTGAAACTTGTAAGTGGGAAGTGTCGTGAGCCCGTACTTTCCCCGAGTTGCAGTTTATTGGCTGCCGCTCTCGAGGTGAAGCAGCGTTTGATTACATTGCGGGACGTGTTTAATAATTCATATGGGTATAGGATATGACTCTGCCACGTTATACCTAACGCGCAGACACAAGTTCGCCGTGGGATGAATTAAAAAAGTTCAAGCGATATGCGTCTGAATTAACGAGCGACGAAAAACTCGTCGAGTATATACATCTCTTCGAGGGCAAACGAGTGAGTAAATTACACGAAATCCCGGGATTAAAGAGTCGACGGGGATTTTTCGAACTTTGTGTACATACAAAGTATATCTCCTGACGAAAAAAGGAAGCGAGAAAGAGCCTCCGTCTCATCTCTCCATTCGAAAATAGAAGCACATAGAGCGACAGAGAGGGAAGGGGGGCAACGTCGTCGTCGTATTATGCAACTCTTTCCACTTGGGAGGATAATTTTTCAAAGCTCCGTCCTTTTTCGGCGACTACTTCGTTTCGCGAGCTGGAAAAAAAGAGAGCTGAAGCTCCTCCTTTTATTCTCGCGCCTTCTCTGCGCCTCCCCTCATCCTATACACATCGCCCAAGCGGCCTTTGCAGCCGCTGAGTATTCCTCGTGTCGACGTCGTTCGCTCGTCGCCTTTTGCATATACCTATGCCTGGCGCTTGTTATTTCGCCGATAGTTGGTCGCTTCTTTATTTTGCCGCGAGTCGTCGAACGTTGTTATTTAGATGGCACGAAAGTTGAGGTGCTGTGAAAGCTTTCTCGAGATATCCCTCGTGTTTCTTTTAATAATACAGTTTGTTGGAAATAGATATCGGAACAGAAATTGCAAAAATGTAATCTTCACCACGATCAGATGCCAGCAAACTACGTACGCTCTCATACCGTCTCGGCTGGAATCAGTTCATCGGCTGCGCGAGCAAATAACAAACTACATGCCCCATTAGCGAATCACGCCAGGTTGCGCAGCGAGTATAGCGTCGCATCGCATTTTCCGCCCGTGACTTCAATCCGATCTCCTTTCATCCACCCACACACACACACTAGTGCGCGTAGCGTCTCTCCTTTTTATACAGATTATCGCTCCGCCTCCTCTCGCTCTCTCATTTTTTTGCGCCTCGTCGTCTACGTACAAGCAGAGCGCGAGGCCTTTTTTTCACACGCGCCCTTGGAGACTGCGTTTTCTAGACCGCTGAAGCATGCGCGTGATGACCAGACTGGAATAAAAAATTCCTGAGACGACTTGACGCCGCTGTATCTCTCCCTTTGTGCGGCCAGGCGGTCGCTGACTCTAACGCCCGCGTTAAAAGTGAAAGCCTTTGGCCTTTAAGTACCGAGTCAAGTGCCGTCGACGCTGAGGCTCCAACGTGTGTGTGAATATGCAGACTTGAAGCTTTATTTTCGCGAATCAAAGTGGCTGTGAACACACCTGGCTGAGTGTTTTCTTTCTTTTTCTTCGGGCTGCGCCTGCTCGTTTGGAGGATAAGGTGGTCACGAGGCTGTGAAGACTTCCCCGACTCTTTTTTCGCGCAGGTTCTGTGGGCTCTATTTTCGGGACGAGGTAGTGTAATCCGCCTTCATCAGCCAGGCGTCGGACGAATTTTTCGCTAGGGGTGCGGGCGAGCTTTTTAGAAAATTAAAATGATGAAGTTGAAGTATGATTCTCCAACAGGATATCGGCTAATTAGAGGAGTGAGGCGAGTTTTTTTGCTCCGGGTTCCCTTTGATCAGAATTACAATGAAGCTGGAAATAATACCTTTGGTGCGCGATCTTTTTTTTAAGACTCCCATATTTGCTAATTAGCGATTCTAACCACTCTCGCAAATGAAATTCATTGTTGAAATTTTCAATTACATTATACCTCGACCTAATTGGATCTTTATCAGAATTTTATACAAATACCATTCTTCTGTTTCAGAGCCATCATGAAGATGTTCGTGATGAACCCGAGATTTCTCCTCCTGAGCGTCCTGCTGGTTTTGTCAGCGATCAACTTGTGCGAGTCGTCAACGGTGAAGAACCGCAACCGCAAGAAGCAGCAGCGGGAGAAGGAGCAGAAGGAGATAAACGTGTGTGATATTGAGCAGGAGAATACTCCTCTCTACTGCTACTGCAACGATAACAAGCTGGCCAGTGCAGAAGATGCTAACTGTCTGATCTTTAACAAGCTCGAACTGAGCGATCCGATCTGGGCCCACTTCAATGCGCAGATGTACATCAGAAAGTTGAGCTTCGTCGTCAGGAGCGATGGCATGATCACCTACGTCCCTACTGGTGTGCTCAGGCAGCTCAAGAGCCTCAACACCATCAGCTTCCAACATGCCAAGTTCGACGCCATTGAGAGCCAGTCGTTCGCCAGTCTGCCCAGCGTGTCGACCATCAACCTGAACAAGAATAACATTAACGTGCTCAAGTGGCACTCCTTCGAGGGACTCAGGAACCTCACTCTGCTCAATCTAGATGAGAACTACATCTCGGAACTTAGCAGGTAAGATCATGACATTCGTTTGATTTATAATATACCGGAATTCAATGCTTTCCGTGAGGTCTGAATCTGAGTACCTTCGATATACGACGGTAGAACTAGGTTTAGGTATCAATCAAATCCGGCAAGTTCAGTTTTAAGAGCAAATCTAGGTTCAGATGTAGAACTTTACATAACCTCAATCTCCAAAAATGTTCTCAGGCCAGAATAAAAGTGACTCACGCCTATAGGATTTAGGTTTACTTATTGACCAGAATAGACTAGGTTCCAGTTCATGTGTAGAAGCAAACTTAGATTTAGCTGTATCATCACATCTTGCATAACATGAATTTTCGAGAACTTAAACAAACGTTCTATTCAAAACAGAGACATCTTCTACGACGTACCGAGGCTGCAGAAGCTCTTCCTGAACCACAACAACATCTCCTTGCTGCACGACAAGGCGTTCAAACACCTGCCCTCGCTCCAAGAGCTCGAGCTCAACGACAACAAGCTCTCGGTCCTTACCAGCGAGAGTTTCAGTGGTCTGCGCCTGCTGCAGCGCTTAGACTTGCGTAACAACCAGATCAGAATGCTGGGCGAGCGTAGCTTCATCGAGATGCCGGAGCTCCAGGAACTAGACCTCGACCAGAACCGCATCGAGGTCATCTCGAACAGAGCTTTTGACGGACTGAAGAATCTCCGCAAGCTCAGACTAAGCGAGAACAAGCTCTCGGTTCTCGAACCTGATTTTCTCGTTGGTGCCCCATCCATCAATCTCCTGGACCTCAGAGAGAACGAGCTCACTACCATGACCTTCGACAACATCAAGCCCGTCATCATGAACTTCTACAACAACTCCAGCTACTTCTATCTCGATGGTGAGTACCTATACAGCACTGAGTACAAAATGAAATACATTAGAATTATTTGTCAATCTCTCTTTACAAAGTCAGTTTCCCCAGCTCGATTTTCCCTCAAACAAATATTCTGCGCGGACAATGTAGCGTCGCGAGACACGCAAATAGCGGAGCGATACATGCTCTAACACCCTCGAGCTTTTATCAATTTCACGAGAGAAAAAAAAGTGGGCCAATGGAAAATAGTGCTCGGACTAACAGCCCGGCTATTTACGTCTCGAATGGAACTGACAAAAAAAAGAGGCAGAGCAGCAATGCCGAAAACAATACGAATTCGCGTAATGGACAAGCGCACATCGACGAGCATCATAAAATAGATCGGGAGCGGATCGTTTGTAACTTTAGCCCGGCGCATAGCGGCGTTTATATGGGAGTTTTTGGTTCAACACGTGCAGCAACGTCGGTATATAGCTGCGTGTATGCAGTGGGCGAGCGGTAAAATTCAATGCGCGGAATAGAGAGGCCTTTTGGAAAACAGGAAACGGTGCACTTTCTGTGTATGCAAATTGATATTAAAAAAGTCATGAATAATTTACATTTAACTCTGAAATATATGATTCAACTTTGCAGTAATTATCGCATGCAATTATCTCATTTTCCAAATATAGCGATCCAAATGATCAGCGTCAAATTTATCTATCGGATAATTACACCATCAATCGAGACTCTAATCAAAGAGCATTGACGAAAATCGGAAAAAGCTCACGAACTAATTTGTCGATCCCCTCGATCCTCCATCAAACTAAATGAGCATCGCTTTACCCTAGGGCTACATCAACGCAAAAACAAAAGCGAACGGCTCTCCATAAGCAAAGCGCATTTCACAAGAGCAACTGGCAGACAAAGAGCTGCAGCCCTGCAATCGTGTCCCCGGAGGCAGCAAAATTCGAATCTGTGCTATAGCGTTTCAGCGCCAGCTGAACGACTCTGTTGACGTCGTTTGTTCAAGTCCCGCAATTACAAACGACCGACGAAAGCTTCATCGGTGTACAGTAGACTTGTGGAAAGAGTGGAGAAACAAAAGCAGAAACGATTGTCGGCCGAGGGTAGAGACTCTGTGGTTCGAACTTGTCGCGTCTACTGCCGTCAACTGTAGGTACCTGCAGTAGTCTGCTCTCGTTGTTTCTCCTACTTTTCTGGGAACCGACTTTTGCCTCCGCATATTTTTCTCTGCACCAAAGTTTCGCTCTATTGATTATTGACTGTGACGGGGTGGACATTTTCCGGTGGTTGTAGATGCTTTTCACTAAATTCATTTAAACGACTATCGATCACCCGTTGTCATTAGTTAACGGATCACTATTTTTACCCACATTATGTGCAAACAGCTTTATCGCATACGCGTCAGTTTTCGGTATACTTGTGGTCGATCGCGTCAAAATTTTACAAATTTATTTCCTAACGGATAATAATAACCTGGATTTCGAGCTGTACTTGCTGTGACGCGCTAACATAATGAAATATCGATGCGTTTCGAATGTTCATTATTATCGATGAGAACACATAAATGCATGATTAATCGTCAATCCCATCAGCGAACTGTAGCGAAATAAATTTAATTAATTAAACCTGTCGATAATTTTTTAAATAACATACTTTTGTATTGCAAAAAATTGAGCAAATTGTATTTAAATTGCTATTGATTAGTGCATAATAATTTGTATAAAACCGAATCGATTCTTATCCAAAATTTATCTTTTTAATATCGGTGGTGAATTTCCTCCTATTTTCCACCTAATATAAAAAAGCGTTTTACTGTAAACGGAATTCCATATATGTTAATAAATCTTGACAAAATCGGCCAATCCAGCGATAATGGGTAATGTAGTTTTTATATGCGAATTGGCACTGACTTGTTTTCATTCACATTAAAATCATAAAGGTATAGTTTGAACATCTAACTATTGAAGTTGTGAAAACTGATGAATTTTAGTCACAGGTTATTCTCACGACATCATCGACTATGCTCTCTTGTTGCATATATAGCACTTTATTTGCGACCTAGCTGTCTAGTCACTTTGTTGACTTAGAAAGTGGGACTTGAAAGTGTCCCGTTCACCCGAGTGTCAATAAGAAACTAAGAAACGATTAACATTTTAAATTTTTTTTCAGAATTTTTAAGAAACCTGTCCGGATTTAGCGGAAATAGAGAACTTTATTCTTGGTTTCACGGGATCTTTAGTCTCGCTTTTCAGGTCAATAAAGTGGCTATTATGCAGTAAAGACGTAAATAAGTATTAGGCAGTGCGTGTTTTATTAATGAACCGATTTTCAATCATGTTGTCAGACTGATATTTGCTATTATGTTAAAAAATATATATATATCTTTGAAACTTATTTTGAATTCAAGCTTTTTTGACGCTCAATAAAAATACAAACCATGTGTCATAAAGAGCTTTATTTCAGCTTTGAAACATTGTCGAGTTTGTGTAGATAGGTCAAACTTCATTGAATTGTCATAACCTCTCGTCGTAGACGGCTACGGAAAGACAGGAATAAATAAAATGCGAAAATGTCTTATTCAGTAAATATCCGCCGCTTGACTTTCACAAAAGTTCGGCTATCGAGCATCTCATCGCACCGCGCGTCTTCTACTCCCATGAGGCTAGAAAACTTAACCAATATAACCGATTGGAAATGCTCTCGACTGCCTCTCAGACCTTCGTTATTAAGAGTGCTCTACCCATCCTGACAACCAATCAGAACGCGTGATTTTTCTCCACGAATTACGGCTTTATTTAATAATAAATAATAAATCCGTTTGTTGCAACGTATTCTTTGGATATTTCTGCAGGTGGCATGTTATCGAAATTTAGCCAAATAAAACTCTAACACGTTGCAATAAACAATGCAAAATTGGAGACAGACGGCTGATACTATAGCAGATTTTCTTCGCTCTTGCTGCACGAGCAGACGACATATCAGTGTAATTTTGCATTGTTTATTTCAACGCGTTAAAGTTTTATTTGGCTAAATTCCGATAACATGCCACCTGCAGAAACATCCAAAGAATACGTTGCAACAAACGGATTTATTATTTATTATTAAATAAAGCCGTAATTCGTAGAGGAAAATCACGCGTTCTGATTGGTTGTCAGGATGGGTAGAACACTCTTAATCCAGTTTTCTTACTGTCTTCTGCTGTCTCGTGATTTTTCCTGGACGAGCTGCTTTTCTACGTAAATGCAGGAATTTCCGCTGAAAAGAGGTCATCATGTAATTAATTTTTTATGAATATTACGAATATTCAATTTGTTTCGGCACTCCAGCGATTTCCTTTTATCCGTACCTTTATGCGCTCAATGAATTAATGAAGCATCAAATTCGTTTTTCATTCAATAATTGCATTTAAAAAATTAATGAATAATTTGCAGTTTAATCAAATAACAATATTATTAGACCTGTTCGACACCTTTTTAAAAACGCCTCATATTCCAGTTTGGCTCATCGAAAACCAGCTTGCAAAACCCAAACTTTTGTCCTCTATGATTCGATTGCGCTTCAATTGCCCTCGTCCTGAAGCACCGGGCAACTCCGAGCCAACTACACACACACACACATGCAATACAGTCTCTCTAGAGCAACTCGACGTAGTCGTGTGGCCTCCTTCGTTATCCAGCCCGGCAAAGTGTATTACCCGTCGTCGTCGCAAGCCCCGGTAAAATTCGATCCGCGCTCATCAATATGTGTCTTGTTAAGCTTACCTAATCCGCGGTCTAACTTGAGCTAATCCGTCGCGGCTACGGACCCTTTAAACGCTTTCCCCGCTCCTCTACGTCGAATTACGTCAATCGGGCCACGCGTACCGCACGTCATTAGCGCCTCCGCTTCTACTGATTTTCTTTTCCCACGACTCCATCGGCAATGCTAATGTGGAGAGGCAAGTTTGAGGGTACAGGTTCTCTGGAGAGGGTGAGATTTTTTGTCGAATTTAGGTATACAGTCACTGGGTTTTCGATTAACCCAGTTTTACACGTGTTTCTAAATAGTAAGTGTATTTCGCGCGAAAATCGAGATTTTTCTAGAGTTCATGTATTGAAAGCGAATTTTATTTTCACCATGTTTGTCATAGAGTTTTGCAAAAATATTTTTTATAGCACACTAACCTCAAAATGCCAACTTTATTGTCGATTCTGAGGTTGCCGTGCTGTAAACTATCGTATGAGACTGTTGTGGGAGATGTTTTTTTACCTTGCAGAAAAATATCGAGTAAGATAGAAAACCATCTCCCAGAACAGTGTCATAATATACTATTTCGCGAACGATCTATCGGAATATTGTTGGATTCTTTTAATTCAAGCCGATATTTTGATCGAATTTCTATGAAACGTACCAAATGAATATCAATTCTTCATTGCTTTGATGGCTTATATCCAACGTCACAGCGTTCTTCAAACAACAAAAATTCTCTGAATAAAACTATGCATGCCGTAGTGATAATATACATGTACGCATTCTTCCATAAGTAGATTTTTCAACATAACTTATATATTGCATTGAATTTCAATGATCAATACAACACGTATACTTCAGAGGTATACTTCGGAGAGAATAGAGTTTTTAGAACTACATTTTTATGTAATTAAATAACATATACTCAAATCTCATAACGAAATTTCATAGAGTTGAAGAATTTCAAAATTTGTATTACATATACATGCCGAAAATACATACAAGAATAACTTGAAATAAGGTACTTGCGTACCGCGGTCGTGCCTAACAATACGTAATTCAAATGTATACATCAATGAGAAAACGTTTTAATTGCAACCAAGGCTAAACGCAATAGCGATGATAAACCGCGGAGCCCGCGTCACTCACTTGTCCCTAAAAAAAAGAATAATTTTATATAAAAACGGAGACTCGTTAAAAACGGCGAAATTGAACGGCAGGTTATGCATGCCAACGGAAGTACAAATGACTTGGGGTCGAGAAAAATTTAATTTCACGAAGCCGTAAGTGGCGAATGCATCTCTCTCGCCTTGGTCCGACTTATTAAAAACTGCGAGCGATAAAACTAACATCAACACTGCCGCGTCTCATTCGTTTCCGGTATACTATAACCGCGTAACATCGGGCTATATGAAATAATACCGCGGGCTTGTATAAAAAGAACTTGACGAAAATTCGAAAGAATGAATAATTAGCCAGTGCGATGCCGCTGGTCAATATTTTCTGGGTATTTTTTCGATGAAATTAATCAAGCGCGAAAGAGATTATAATAATGAATTTCCAACAATTCGTTAGAGTAGACTCGCACGCGGTGGATTTTGTACAATTAATTTAGGCATTCATCGGAGGATTCTGAAACAGCATTCAGCCATACGTACTTTAATTTTCGAGGAATTTCATTTGGCGAAGAATTCGTCGAAAATGCAAATATTTTTCGTTAAAACGTTGCGCTTTTGCGAATTACCGGGAATTCACTACCGCATTTCTAACAACTACATTATAACGCTCCCTGCGGAAGCTAGCACAACTCAAATTTTTTTGTGTTAACCAAACTGTATACTTTAACTTATTTTTTATATAACAAGGTGATTTTAAAATGAATAAAAAAAAAATCCAGCATAAGCTGATTTTTGTGCCGACTTTGCACCCCTGCCCGTCATTTATTATTTATAGCGACTCTAATGAACGGATTCACGCATTTTCGTCCCGACGTCACGCATACCGTACGTACGTCGCGAAAAAATCCGCGAAAGCACAAACTAACTCGAATCCATCAGTTGTCCGCCTCGCGGCAGTTTTTCACGATTATTCATCACCGCCGGACTCGCGCCAGCTCTGTATTTATCCTATATGTATCACTTTACCGAGTGTACTCGCCAACAACGAAAGTTAAGTTAATCCTACGGGAACTATTTTAATACGGTTATTTCGAGCTTTCACTGAAAGCTATCGATTAAATATTTCAAATATATTGTTCAATGATGCTTTTATCTTATGTAAGGCTTTGAAAATTTCTTTTGCTTTACGACTCAAACATGATCGCAAAATTCACACTTTCTTACGTTTGAATTTTCCGCTCAAATTTAAATCATACCATCATTTTCAGCCCGTCGTTAAAGTTTTCCACAAATGACAAAATTTTCCACATAAACCAAGAAAAGTTACCATACCCCACGATTAATCGCACGCTCGAACGAACAAATTAATAGCATAATGCCCCGTAACAAGTCACTCCACGTCCAGCCTCCGCCTCATTAATTTCCCTTCGTCTCCCTAAAACGCAATCGTCATTCCATTCCCAAGACGACCGACGATTATGACCGAAAGACTAGGGGCAAAAAAGCCCGCACGCGAAAACAATGGGAGCAAAAGTGACGGCAACGAGCGGCTAAAGCCTCATCCCGTGGTAATATTCAAGGGCCGCGCGCCGAAGATTTAGTCCCGCATAGAAAAAAAATGCCTCGCCAGCTAAGCCGCTTTAATAAATGCGATTCGGCCGTCTCTTGCGGTGACCATTAGTGGACTCCTGGAGCTAATCTCCTTCTCGACTCGAACGAAAGTCAACGGAGAGAGAGACCATTACCGGATTGATGGCCGTACAACACGGCTGTGTTATATACCTTGTCCAGCATGCGATATTGCACATGTGCCGCAGTATAAAATTGATCGCTACACGTCGATTTACGGCCGGTAGCTTGAAAATATCGACACGTATAAATCCCGGAAGTATCGCCGCCTGCGTTATTTGTTTAATTAAAGAGCCGCTTGTTGGGCAGCTGCAGCTGTTTGCCTGGAATTAGCGATTTTGAGTGATTTCGGTTTTTCGCGCCGTGCACCTGCAGCGTGCTATATGCACACGTGCTGATTTAATTTCGGCCTCGCGCTTTTCTGGCTTATGAAGTTCGCGCCGAGCTTTTTAGTGTTATACTGCCGGCGGGGTCAGTAAATTCTACCCGAAAGGCGGAAGGGGGGCGTTATACGCGTGAGATTAATTATTTCCGAAGATAAGGTTGCTAGCGTACTTACCAACACGGCTGAGCGTACGAATACTTTTTCGAATCAGCGCTACTTTTACGACTGTTTAATGTTCCACTTGCTCGGCGCTAAAGTGTACTATTTTCTTTATTTCCATGTAAAATAATACGAAAGAAAATAACGAACCCTGTCGGCATTTACGCGTGGCATTACATATAATGCCTTCCTCGCGCAATTCAAAGGAACAATCAGGGAGGAGATCAAAGCTCGCGCAGTCTAAGCAGCAATTAAAAAAGTAAGGCACTTACCTCGTCCGGATCCTAATGAAACATAAGTCTGCCATCCGGGGACGTCTTGCTGCTTGTTAGTGCCTCACGACCCTCGTACACGTACGCGCTATACCTGCGGAGGTTGTAGATCGTTATTAGAGGGTATAATGTGGACGCTGTTGCTGCTATATGTGATGGGGGTGGAGAGAGAGAGAGAGAGAGAGAGAGAGAGAGAGAGATAGGTGGGTTATATGTGCGCTTAAAAATGCAGGATACGAAGGGGTAAGAATGAAATGAAAGTGTGCGCTGGCGAAGAGCAGCTGGATTATTGGCTTCGGAAAAGCAAACAGAGATGGGTCGATCTTCTTATTCGTTTTTTGGTTACTTTACGAGAGCGCGTGCTTTTGAAATATAGTATAGCTCTCCCGGCTGATGGGATTTTGTAACCCGGAAATCTACTAGTTTATTTAAAAAAAATCGCAATCATAGCTATTATACGCGTTGATTTATTTAATGCAAAACAAACATAACCTAAAAACTTCATTAAACTTCTGGCTCGCATAGTTTGAAGTCTCGAATAAAATTCAACGTTCATATCTCGACGAAGTACCTTCAAAATAATCCAACAAAATTATATTTCCGGAATATAAAGCCCACTATGGCACGGCGACTGCACCGATAAAACGACGCAGACAACGAGTTCGAGCGAACATAACCTCAAAGCCTGACAGAGCACTAAAACGGCGCTCAGCGCTCTCGCAACAAAGACGTACGTAGGAAAAAATAACTGTAGAGGAAGAGAGAGAGAGAGAGAGAGAGAGAGAGAGAGAGAGAGAGAGCCCGGAAGAATCACCAGCCGAGAGAGGGGGGTGGTGGGTCGGGAAGGTAAACGGGGGCAAAAAAGGCGTATAGTACATATCCGAGAGCTGCAGCCGAGCTCGGGATTTCGCTTGGATCATCTTAACGAGCTCGGCTCCGGCGCGTATGTACGGTAACGATGCTGCAGCAGCAGCAGTGCCGGTCTTTTATTACGGCCGGCGCGAAATCCCCGAGAGCCTTGCGTCAAACCGAGCGAACTTGTAAATTCTAATTTGCGTTATACGAGACAGGCCATATTACCCACCTTACCTCCTCCCCCGCACTATCCGTAGCATTATATGCGTCCTTACGCTCTCTCTCGCGCGAGATGCACTGCGGTTCACCTCTCGCCCCCCCCCCCCCCCGGCCCCCCCCCCCCCCCCCCCCCCCCCCCAGAATAGCGGGTGCTACTCTCTGCAGCAGCAAGAGCTTGATTTATTCATACTGCCGAGTGATTATGCCCCGATTGAGGCGGTGGCGAGTCGAGTTTGAGGACTTGAGGTTTTGAACGCACCAGGCGCGCAAGCAAGCTCAATCGGTACATATTTAATTATGACTAGGCGACGGAAAATCCCTGTTTGCCAAACCAAGATCCTTGAACCAATTCATTTAACGGGGTATTAATTCGATTCTGATATTTGAGAAGGTTTTCGCCCAAGTGTAAAGCTTTCGATTTTTCAGTCCAATGATATGCGCGAGAACTTTTTCTCTCGCTTTCATTAACTTTCAATTTACTCAGCGGGACGATTCCCTCGCGCCAATTATTCCGAGTATTACGACGACTCCATTCAATTACTCGGCTCGACGAGAGGGGGAAAAAAGGAAACAGCCAGGAAGCTGCCGCCGTGAGCCAATAAAATTATTAATTAAAGAATTAAAGCGCTACAGAGAGAGAGCAGTTAAGAGAGGCGTTTTAGCATAATGAAAATCGCTCTCGCGAACACCAACTGCTGCTGGAACACGATACTGCGAGGAGGTGTAAGACGAGTAGATAACCGATCGATTAATTGAGTGATTACAAGGAACTGCATAGCTAAAGATGCTCAAATGATGATCATTTGCTTCTTCTAAACAAACAATCCAGATGATCACATAGACAGCCCATCTCTTACTCATACGTCGACAATAGTCAGCAAATTTCCAACCAGTTTCTGGAAATCCTCGGAGCGCATATACTTTCACGATGAACAAGCGCAACGGCGTGAAAAAGGGACATCGTGTATTATGATACCGGAGATGGTATGTACAGCACATCTGCATCGCTGCCGTGCGCAACAGAAATTGCCGGAAAAATTTTTCCCAACTGAAAAATACACTCGAGCTATATGCAGAAGTTTGCTTTTGTTCGGCAGGGCGAAGTTTGTGGCGGCGAATAAGTTCGCATCGTTAATACAGTTTCTGGTGAATCGTTTGAAAAAAAACCTCTCGTGATCCGCAAACGGGGATCCTAATCAAACACACACACACACACACAGTCGGATGCATCAAAAACTAGCTGACTGTGATTCTCGTAGCTTCTGGGGTAGAAAAAATGAAGCTTCGTTTCCGCAGCGAAAATCCGAGCCGTCTCGGCTCTCGACAAACAGCCAAGACCACTAGCTCACTCCCCCAAGGCGAGCATCGGCAAAATTTATTTTCATTGGCGTCCGCGGTCGAGCGTTAATTAAGCTCTGAAAGCACGGCAAATATAAGAGCCGCTGCAGTAGCAGCAGCAGCGACTGACTCTCGGGGATAAAGGAACTTGGGGTGTATATACAGGAGTAGAGAGAGAGAGAGAGAGAGAGAGAGAGAGAGAGAGAGAGAGAGAGAGAGAGAGAGGACTTGGTCGAGAGGGACGAGGTGTACATACGAAACGAGCTGGAGACTATCGAGTGAATCTGTTTCGCGCTGTGTTTCTCCTCATTTAAATGTACGTCGGGCCGAAGTTTTGAAGGACTTTTAATTCGACCGCCCTGCAGTCCCCTCTGGCTTTTGTGCGCGACGACCCCTTTGAATATTATGCTTGAGCGATGACTCGGTCTTTGTGGAAATTATGTTTTTAGAGCTCTGGCTGAGAGTTACTTAATGGATTCCTGTTTACGTCTACATGCCAGCGGCTTGGAATTAACTTTATTTAATTTTAATTACCACTGGAATATACTCGAATTACGATTGTATCGAAGTAAAATACACAAGCTCCGATTTGTAATCTCTTGCAGCTTTCTGTTATTCCGAGACAATTCGTCATCCCGCGAAAATTCCGAGACGCGCTCGACAATTATTTTAGAGGAGCGGCGGAATAACAAAGGAAAATAATAATTAGCGGCTAATTCGGGATCGGTATTATGCCTGGGTGTGTACTCATTGTACGAGAAGCTTAATTGACGGTTTTTGCTCGGGAAGTTGAGACAGTAACTCATTCACGGAGAATTATTATTCGCCGAAGTTCTATGTATACGAAATCGTTTCGCTCGAATTATGGATTATCTGGCTGGAATGACGCCTGATCGACGTGGATACCCTTGATGCAAATATACCCGACGATATTAACGGATTTTCTCGAAAGTTGGATAAGACTTTGATTACTCGCGATGGATAGGATCGATGAGTTATGAACTAAAAACCGTCCCCTCTCGCTCCGACGTCGCCTTATGCACGTTGCAACTTTTGAAATCAAGCTTGATACCATCAGCCGCGTAAAACGAAGAGAATATGCGGAAGTCGCGTGCAGACTTCGAAGTAAGCTTAACAATCGTCGAGAAACATGTCTTATCAAAGTACAGCAAGCCCTCGGGGGAAGTTTACAAGCTCGGCGGATTATCAGTGGAGGAAACAAACAAGCGATCGAAGTAAAGCTCGAAAAATCAAGAGCGAGATAAAGGACGCTCGAGAGTCTCGAGTGCACACAGAGTCTCACGAAACGCCGAGCACTTCTTCTCGCAAAAAGATGGAGAAAAAGAATCAACGACAATGAGCGAGTAAACGGAGCACAACGAGGGTATATTAAGTGAAGCCGGCGCTAAGAAAGTAGGTTCTATATACACACGCAGGGAGAGCGAGAGAAAAGGGTCAAAGAGATAGGTATAAAGCGAGGAGGAGTACATAGCAGCCGATAAGCCAAGAGAGAGAGAGAGAGAGAGAGAGAGAGAGAGAGAGAGAGAAAGCTCGAGGGCGTAATCGTCTTGGCGAGACGCACTAAGCGCATGCACTTAGGCCGCGCGGCGAGTGTTCTCGCGGGGCTGCAGTAGCAGCTGAGGAAATTTGAAAATATAGAACGTCCGCGCGCTCCGGTCCGCAAGTTGGTTTATTTTGAATTTACAGCGCGAAGCTGTTTCCTCTTTTAGAATCTCGAAGAGCATACGTACAAGGTATATAATATAACAAAGCATCCCCTCGTTTAACCGCGCACAGCTGCGCTTAAAAAAAAGAAGGCTTTCAATCTCCGACTTTATATACGCTCAGCACTTAAATCCACGGGTTCGCGGGAAAATTCAAGTGGCCACTTGCGCTCATTGGAAAAGCCTCGCTCTGGCCGATAAAACGTCGCGTACGGTTCTCTCTCTCTCTCTCTCTCTCTCTCTCTCTCTCTCTCTCTCTCTCT
>QLSS01000072.1:468212-490087 GCA_024372645.1 Trichomalopsis sarcophagae
CTCTCTCTCTCTCTCTCTCTCTCTCTCTCTCTCTCTCTCTCTCTCTCGCTGCTCGGTGTGGGTACAAGGAACAATATCGGACGAGAGATAAAACGTCTGCGGGCGCTTTATTCGAAACTTCAATTCCAAGAGGTAATGAGTTAGCGCTGGTGCGTTTCGCGAAAAAAAACCCTGTACTCTCTCGTCAAATCGGCACGTTCGGGCGTTATTGAAAGTTTTGCTTTCGCTACTGCTATGATGAAAAGCTGTCGCGCTGTTTACACTGATCTTATTCTGGTGTCTATATTAACATCAAACAAAGCGAACTTTCCACTTACTCAAAGAGTTCGCAGATATAGAGGAGAAAAAAAGGTTCTTCAATCCGCCTCGCGAAATCTCCATTAACGAGGCCTTATTAATACTTCATCCCAATGCCCTGTAGCCTTTTACTGACCCCCCCCCCCCCCCCTTCCCCCGACTCTGTTTTATGGACTCGAGTCGTTTTCCCTGGCGATATCGCCGCCGAAGCGAGAGATATGCGCTTATAAAATAGAGGATGGTTTCCTGAAAGGGTTGCGGCCGAAGCTGGCATCGGAAACCGGTTAGGAATACGTCGATCGTTAACCAACAAATACTCGTCGCATAAATACATTTTCAAGGGGAAAAGCGAGAACGCGATATATCTCGTGCTTCGATTCTGATTTACGAGTATTACATATACATCGAAGAAGCTTCGGCTCGTAAAACAACGGACGTCGCGTCGTCTTTCGTAATAAACCGCGAAGATTACGTCAGATAAACATCAGCGCCAAGAGACTCGCAGATGCCTAGACAGAATAAAATCACGAGGAGTTTGTCGCGCAAAAAAAAACGATCGGAGATATACGCTCGACGCCTTGGAGGGTCGAGTACGCGCCATGTGTGTATAGAGCGAAATGCGAAAGAATGAGCGGGAACGAAGCGACGCGTTGATGTTTTCAAAGAAATTTTTATTGAATAGATTCTACACTATTTCGAAAATTCTGTGGCGAGTTTATCCTCGAATAATATACATTTTCACGTATTTCCAGACGCGTATAACCTTTTATTACACGCAGCCCCTCATCTGCATAAAGAAGAGATCGAAAAATGTTCATCGCAGCTCGAAAAGCTAACGGCCCGAGAACGAACGTCAAACAGTCCCCCGAGCGAAACCGAGAAACGCATATACATATATATCTACAGCTCAGTTCATCCGGTGCTATCAGCATAAAAACACAGAGCGACGAAGAATAAGAGCCCTGCGAGTAAAATAAAAAGAAGCTCAGCCGCCAAAGAGACGTAGAATCGTATAGGTATACATACCTGCAGCTTGCGGTCGAGAGAGCAAAAAACAAAAAGGGACCGGTCGATCGACTGGGCGAGAGAAAAAAACCGACTACTGAAACATCTGCCGACTCGTGCCGTCCTGGCTTTTCCGGATTAACTGCGCCAGAGCGCCGAGCACGTGTGTCGTTGCTTTACGCTTTTTTTCGCTTCTAATCGCTTTAGCGCGACTGGCATAATTTATTCGTCCCGTTTGGTTATATGGGTGTGCGTAAAAAAATCTGAATTTGTTTTGAGTATTATACAGAAAGGGGGACGATGAAAAATTGGACAGTTCGTTTGCATGACCGAACGCAACGAGACGAATCATCGACGGGTGGTTTTTTTTTTTGCTTCTAGTAGACTGAACCGTGTTTGTTTTCGAAGGGGTTGTTGTTTGGACTGGATCCAGTTCGGCGGGAATGAAAACTTTAAATATTGATACTCGGTTTATTAACGACGACGTTCGCTCTTTTTCTGTTTCAGGTGAGTAAAAGCGCAGTGTATTCATGCTTCGTATGAGTAAGTAAAATAAAAACGAAGTATTACTTTCTTCTCAAACTCTCATAACGTCTCAATCGTCGGAAATGTAAATCCAATAGCCATCGTATTCAATGTATGTACCAACCCCGAGAACCTATACACTTATACATAAGCTCGTAAAGGAAACTTGACTTGCTCTCCTGTTCCCCCCCAAAGAAACTCGAGGAAAACAAACTACTTTATTTACATACAGTTAGAGCGCGCGTCGCGAATTCAAGTGCGAAAACGCGAAAAAGAGACTCGGACTCGCCGCGCGTTCCCATCTCGGGGGGAGGGGGGGGGGGAAATAAAACCTATCGCGAACAAGAAGCGACGACGCCGTCTGAATAAAATGTCGCCGTCGAGTCTATATGCTCTTATCTCCGCGACGCGGCGGCGAAAGGATGAAATACTCCGGCGACGATATCGGCTCGTTAGTATGCACAGCCGTGGCGGTAGAAATCCCTCTCCCGAAATATTCGGAACCGAGTGCCAAAAGTGCCGGAGAAATTTCCGTGTTTGACTTTCGTGATTTTTGACGCGAGAGCTGTGTGCATTCAGCCGACGGCCGACGTGCACTCGGGATTATTGCCTAATCGCGCTGATTGCAGGATTGTTCCGTGGAATTATCTTTCTATGACCGTAATGAAAAATACTCGCCGCGATAGCGAAAACTACAATATTTCGAAGACAGATGCGTAGTAAAAACGAATAACATCGAGATTGGAAAAATGGACCGAGTCTGTATGTATGTGTACTCGCGTAGCTGCATATATCGAAAATTCGCACGATGCTCTCGATAAAAATTGACATCGAGTATAAGCCATTCAGACCGCTCTCGCATCGGTACAGCGGCGCCTTTGAGAAATCTCAATTTACAGTTTTTTCACTTTTTCATTCGAAGCCAAAGTCAATTCAGCGCATAATCAAAACAAGCCGGACTAATTCGCAAACCTCATCAATCCGGGCCCCGAAAAAACCTCAATCGGAATCCAATCCCCGGAGCGCCTTTTTCACTGACGGTACACAAAAAGTCCGAGCTCCGAAAGCATCCCGCATTCGCGCGCGAGAGAGTTTTCCTCTCTCTTTCCGATACACCGTGTTGATTTTCCATCGGGCCAATAAAAAAAAAAAGCTTCACCGAAAAAGTTCGAACGAAATTCTCGCTCTCTTCCCACGTATAGGCACAATAGGCCGTTGATTTTGCATAGGGGGCTGTGTGCCCCCTATACGCTATACAGGCCTTTCTGCATTAACCCCTTTTTTCTCAACGTGTGTGCTACGAATTTTATCTGCCGACGCGCGCGCGCGTGTGTGTGTAGAACGGCGTCAGGATCTTCCTCGCGTCGCTTCATTTCCACAAGGATGTTTTGACGCTAATCCCGTAACGCGCGTTATTCTTGTGTAAATAGGAGAGAGGAGACGCGCGTGCGAGCGCCAGTGTTAAAGGGATCTCCGTTCTGCCGCGCAGCGTTGGCACAGTCTGGAACGAAAGTCTGTGTGTCGAGGAGATGATCAGGCATCAATGCATATGCGAGATTTTCAAACGGTTAAGTCTATTGGCCATGGCCGATTGTCGTGATAAATGGTTTCGGGATGGGTTCTAGTTTTAGTTCGGGTTTTTGTGTTCTTTGGGAAGCGAGATTTGAAACTTAAAAGTGTCACAGACGCACACGTCTGCAACGCGAGCAGCGAGACGAGTCAGCGATAAGAGTCAGAGGTTAGAGCACAGGCCTCTGGCTCTCGGGTCCGCGAGTTCCAGTCCCGACGTCTACTTTTTCGCTTTCGACTCTGTCTCCTCTCTGTTCGTAACAAAAGTCAAAGTGTGCGAGGGAAGGAATGAAATCTTATGGCCACATTTTACTGCAAAGATAAAGTTTAACCAATCGTGAGGATATTGCTATTTTAGCTCTGTGTTGATCATTTAAATATCATAATTTAATAAGTTCACAGTACTACAATTATCCAATGGCAGCTATAGTTCTCAACGATATAATGGAATTTTTTATTTCAGTTTTTTTAAAGTTGAAATTATGAATTTATTGTTTATATTTTTTATTGTAGAAACAACTGCATTTAACAATAATATCTATTTATAGCACGCTAACCTCAAAATGCCAACTTTACTGTCGATTTCGAGGTTGTCGTGCTATAAAATATCGTATGAGACTGTTGTGGGAGGTGTTTTTCTACCTTGCTCGATTTTCGAACTCGCTTCGCTCGTGCGAAAAACCTCGAGCAAGGTAGAAAACCATCTCCCACAACAGTGTCATAATATACTAATTTTCGTTCCAGGATAAGCGAACATTTCGCGGTAATTTTTACCGTACAACTTTTTCGGTGTATAAATTAGGAACATATGGATACTTTTCAGTGAATTTTCCTATCTTGTTTTATCAAATTCACTGGTCGCATATCAGTAAATTGTGTTACGTTAACCGTTGTTAATTATACTTTTTGTTTAATCGGAGTATACTACGTGCCCTTTTGAAATTTCTCTCCTTGTATAAAACAAACCACGAAAAAACATGCGCACATGACGAGATCGAATTCTATTTCAATTAACAATCAAAAATCTGATTTCCCAATCAACGCACCACATTGCTGTCGCATTTGATTCACAGTCGCGGTAACAGCAGCAGCAGCGCCAGTAGCAAAGCGCAAAGCATATTTGCATACATCATTTTTTGAGACCGACTGTATAACCAACAGAGTCGCTGCGTGGAATTCGCAACGATGCGAGGGGAGTGAAAGAACAACGAACCAAACACACGGGATCAGAGAGAGCGAGAGAGAGATAGAGTCAGAAAGTGATATGGGGTCGGTTAATTGCCCTACCCCCGGCAATGCGCGCGGCTGGTGGGAAAAAGCCCGGGGTCATGAATACATGCATGCATTAACCCCCGAGTTTGTAATTGCCAAACAAACGATAAATCAAAATACGCGCGCAGTTCTTCGGGATCTACTATGGCACCGATAAGGGGCCGCCGCGTTTGCGTTAACTTTGATGGAATTAAATCGCGCCGGCCCCGACGCACCTCCCTGCACAGTATACTTATAATATGATGTACACATAATCCCGCTGGAATTCCGCGCGTTTTGTCGGAATTTCCAGAGCGCTGCTACACCGCCCGCTTTTGTTTATAATAAGTCAAGGGGGCTAAAAGTTTGTTTTGGAGGGCATTGTTCGTTTCGCGCTGTTTCGCGGAGAGTTTTTGGCGCGCGAACAAGCTGTTCGATGGCGTATTGTGCGCGCGCCTCCGACAAACGTATGCGTATACGCTTCCGCTCTAAAAACCGGATTACGCGCGGCACTCGTTACGGCTTATACTTTATTTTTTTGAAACATCTCGAAGCTGCTGCAGTCTCGAATATATTTTAATCACGCAAAAGTTTCATCAGCAATACAAGAGCGTGAATTTAGGGGTCGCCTGCCCGGATCATTTTATGCATCGCCGCATACTCCCCTCGCGCTTAAATAATTATCCGCTGTGTGTATCCTCCATATTCCCAGCGCGGCCGTGTCTCGGGCTGACGGTCAGAAGTACCTGCATTATCCCGGTCTCTCTCTCTCTCTCTCTCTCTCTCCCTCTCTCTCTCTCTTAATGTGGGAAAACCGCGACGCGACGCGGCGATACTGCAGCAAAAATCTACTGCACCAAAAAACACGCGAACACGGTTATTAAAATCGCGCACCGCCGCTAATTCCTCTAAAAATTAAAGCGACAAGTTCGATGGTTACGAATGTATATCTTGAGGTTATTATAATATCGAACAACTTCATCCATCTGAGCGAGAAGTAAAATTCCTCTCCGACAACAACAGCGCCTCCCACTCCGCAGCGCGCAGCTGTAGAACACTCTCTGCAGAGCAAAGGTAGAATCCCAGCCACGGGAATTTCAAAATCGCGGCCACGCGCTCATTTCAAATCCGACGCCGTACGCGAGCGCCCTCTACTCTTCGCCGCTACCGGTTATACACGGCATGTGGAATTCCGCGCGTCAGCGTTCGCACGCGCGCTCGCGATTAACGTCAGGTAAATCTTGCCACATAACGCGGAATTCGCGCGAGTTTCGAAACACGGCGGAATCTAATTTGACTGCTACCATCCGTCTTTCGCAGGCGCCAGCCCCTTTGTGCCGCGAGCATACCGATACATCGGCTGCTATTGCGCGCGGCGCTCTATGGATGTACACACGTATAGCGGCCCCGGAGGCGCCGAGCGAGGATTGTTCGTTCGTTATCTCTCACGCGGTGATTGAGCGACGCGCTGGAGCCTGTGGGATTCTTCGCTTAAGATATGATTTGCCTAGACCTGCTTCTGAAGCGCGGATGTTGCTGCTACTGGGAATTGATATGCGATGTGGAATCGAGTTGCGATTGAGAGAGGAATGGCTGGATTTAGTGGGTAATTGCGGACGTTTTGTTCCGAGAGATAGTGGTGTATTTTTTTTTTTTTTTTTTATTTATTTAGTATTTATTGACCATATACATATGCTTCAAAAAGGCATCCTATAGAGGCAAATAGGGTTGCCTGTACATAGGGATAGTACAGAAAATAGACTTATAATCTAATAAAAATAGACCTAACAACTAATATAATATACTAATACAGAGTTTTGATTAAACATATTAAAATTTCTCACAAAATTTTAGTACCAGTGTGTTAAAACTTAATTTTCTTTTTTACTGTTTTTGTTCACCGCACGTATTTTTCTCTTATGAACACTTTTAATCTTTTCTTTATCTTGGCTTTGCTTATTATTAAACTTTTGAGATCACCAGTTAACAGATTGTATATGTTTATAGCTTCAAAATAGATTTTCTTTTTACTTACAGTTTTATTTATTGGCAAAGGTATAACCTTATTTCTAGTATTGCTAGTGCTCTTAGTCGATATGTTTCTTAATGTCACGTAATGGAAAGACACAGCCTCTAATTTTATTCATAACTTTCAATATTTTATTTTGTATTCTTTAAATTAAATTTAGAAAATTGTTGTACGCTCCATAAGCAATTATATTATAATTTACTAGAATAACGGTCAAGTCTTATCCAAATAACAAAGCCCCGAATAAAATACATCGCCCTCGCGAGCTATAAAATCCCATACAAAGAGACATTTCGGAGTAGCACGCAGCGGAGGACGACTGCACTTTTCTACTAAAGGCATCTCCTCTTTCTTACAGCCGTTGAAAAATAAAAAGAGCTCACCCGAATACAAAAGTCTCGTTCTGAGAAAAATGTTATCAGAGGAATTCCAGTGGCCAAATCAAATGGTGTTTCGCTATACCGCTGTATATATGCGAGCAGCCCGGCAAAAGCGTCCCTCTGTGCAGCTTCGCGGCATGAATACCTTTGCACAACAAAGAAATGTCGTAAGGATGGAACTGCATTTTTGCAGCGGAAAATGCTTTGTGAATTTTTTTATCTATGACATGCATACCGTTATAAAATCGCATTGATCATCGTGACTATAGTATGTAGTTTAAGTACAATCATATCATACAGTAATTAAAAAGCAGTACTGTGAAATGCATATTTTTATTTTTGCTATTTTCGATCTGGGGCTACTTTCAAGATTTTTTCCAAAAATCAAGGGGCGCGATGGCAAGAAAAAGAACGAAGTTCGGTTCGAGACAGAGCCACCCTATTATACTTTGAAATTGGATTTTCTAACCTAAAAAAAAATTTCGATTGCATACAAATCATTAGTATTGCGCGTACGCTCAATCTGTTGGTATGTACTTGGAGTATATTAACCTAATCTTTCATTTCTAAAAAGATTTATCCGAAAATTTTACTTTATTAACTTAATATTGCAAGTTGAAAATTTTCTCGGTATATTTGTTTTCGTTAAATTTATTCTCCCGATATTTTGTCTCCTCCGATCACGTGGCTTCCGGTGAGTTATATACGTATTATACGCCAGTGGTTACAGCAGTTAATTTACTTTACCGACACTCGTATGCTACTCGGTGACAGTGACACGCGATTGTGTTTATATATATATATATATATATATATATATATATATATATATATATATATATATATATATATATATATTATTGAATTGAATTGAATTGAATTATGTACTAGATATAATAATGTCATACGATTATATGCGCGATGCGATCAATCTCTACAGCAATAGTAGCTGGTTGTCTATTGAATAGATCAAGATTTCAAGGACAATTTTCTTTGTAAAAGATGCGAAATCTCCCTAAAACAACTTTTTTCAAAAGTAATAACCTTGGCAAGAAAAAGACAGTAGTAATAAAAGTAGTGAAATCTCTAAATATAAAAATGTCAAGTAAATGTTTTTTTTTTGCTATACGCATTTAAATATTATTTTTTGGGAAAACTGATTTTAACTTTAATTGTATCTTAATGCGTATAGCAAAAAAAAACATTTACTTGACATTTTTATATTTAGAGATTTCACTACTTTTATTACTACTGTCTTTTTCTTGCCAAGGTTATTACTTTTGAAAAAAGTTTTTTTAGGGAGATTGAAATATACACTCTAAACCCAAAGTTAAAAATCTGGAAGTAAAAAGTTTAAGAACATTTATAGATTTTAAACTTTGCATGTTGTAATTGCCTAGTTTCAATCTTTTTACAAAGATTTAAATGTATTAAAATGAGTCTCTTGCTTTTAATCTTTTGTAAATTTAAAATGTAGGTTTGAAACTTTCTACTTCCAGAATTTCAACTTTAGGTTTAGAGTGTACATTTTCAGCTCGCGATAAATTTGAAAGACCGAGTAAACAGAGTCACAAAGCACTTTGCTTGTGTGTTTCATCGCGTTTTTAAATACAACGAACAAACAAACAAAAAATCGGTCTACAAAGTCGCACTCTCATTTTAAAATTGAATTCGCAAGAATGCCCTCCTACGTTTTCTCGTATACCTCTCACTAACAAAGACCGAAAATAAACCGAGCTTACTCTCAACTGCATCGCACCAGCCGACTCTTTTTCGCAAGAGTGTAAAGCATATAACCGCTCGCAAAAGAAGTCCCTCGACAAAAACGCCAGCATCCGAGAACAAGAAAAGAAACACCGCGTTCACACGAGGAGCTCCCCTCCTCCGTCGTATTTTTAGAAGAGTCATCATCGCGCCTTCTCGCCAAATGCGCGCGTAAGTATCCCCAGCCCAAGCAACGGCGCACAAGGTCATACGGCGACTCTCGTCCCGAGCGTTTATTAACGCGCGTAAATCACATCGAGCCCCGCGCACTTCTCTCCGGCCACCCGTCGGGAGCTCGCGACTTCATCATCTCATCGCCGTTGCACTTTTCCCCCAGCTTCAATTTTTCCCATACATTGTCGGGATCCCCTCTCTATATAGCTCGGAAATTCGGACGCGTTGCATTGCGGCCTTTGTGCTGAATCGTGTTTACATCGGGAGGGGAAGTTCTCGAGTGCTCTTTTCTGGGATTACACGCGGAGGGATGTATAAAGGATTGGCTACACGCGCGAGTGGTATTGTCTGCGCGCGATGATGCACTTCCGACGGGACGATAAATTAGCCGTTTATTTTCTCGCGGGCGTCGCTCTCTTGCGCGGATTCTGCTTTTCGCGCACGAACGAGAGCTTTTTTACGCTTCGAGCGACGATTTGAGCTCTTGTATACGCCGGCGGTGGTTGGTATTTCTTACGCTGGAAATAGAGTGCTAGTAAGTTTTATGGCAAATTCCAAGTTTTGCTGTCGTGATGGTGACAATGGTGACTGGTTTATTCGATCTTTTTTTTGCTGCAACCATGACTGAGAGAAGCATCTCTTCGATTGTAAAAATATCACGCGTGTACATGTTCTTTTTTCGAATTACACTTGTCCAGGTCAGGAATATAGAAGACCATCAGAATAAAACAATTGTATACCCGATACTCACCAGAAGATTGTCAGGAGTATATATGAAAAAATATCTCATCCTATCCAAAACAAACACCTCACAGGGTCGTCACTTCTCCTCCGCCTTGTCTCACACGAGGCAAAACATTTTTCCAACAGCATCAGCGCCAACGATAACGAGCGAGCGCTCAGTCTCAGACAACACGCACACACACACACACGCACACAAACGATAACGCCCCGAGAGCACGAAAAGCCGATATCGCCGACTTGGCAGTTTTATCGGGCCAGGGCGAGAATCGATTCTCACGCGCGGGATGAGACGCGGTGCAACACGTTGCGTCGCTGTGTGTACACATCGGAGGAAAATATCGTCGATGCGGAGGCTTCTGACGTGCCTGTCTTGCGGGAGGAATTTTAAAGGATGCAGGAATTAATGAGCGCTGGCTGGCTCGATGCGATGAGCAAATATTTCCTTTGACTTAATTCCAGAGCGTGTATACGTTTTCGAATTTTAATTTTCCCTGACATCGCTTTAAGCAACATTGCACGGCGGCAAGTTCAAATTCATCGTGAAAGCATTGCTCTCACAAAAGAAAGCTCAGTACAAAGCTCGTCGCCGCAAAGCGAACCCCAAACTGCATGCAGCTCCGCAAAACAAGGGGCTTGCCAAGTCACGCGCGCCACATAGCTCTCCCTCTCGCAGCCTCTGTGTGTGTGTGTGTGTATATATAATACAGATTGCACTGGGCTGCTGCGCCTGACGTATACACCCGCGGGCTGATGCATCGAGAGAAAAGGAAGGGCGAACGGGTCAGCTCGGAATTGGCAGCGCCATGAGCGATGAAACTTTCGACGAACTGGGCCGAGATAAGGCGCCTGCACTGACGCCTGCGTATATACCTATATACAGGCTTATGGGAATGAAGATTGAGGAATTGCCGAAGCGCGAAAATTTATCGGCGTTCATTCGACTGCTGACTGGCAGACGCGCTGCAACGCTGTTATACAACGATCTAATTTTGAATTTCATTGTATACACTGCCTCGTTGCCTGATGGATCGTATATCCTATACGGAGTAAAGCATGAATGACGCTGTCCGTGAAAAAAGAAGAACCCGGGACACCGAGAATTATTAATAATCCGCATTATCTCTTCGGAGCGAGAGTATATTACGAAAAATCGCGCGCGCGCGTAGCTCCGGGCAGTCTTGACGCGCAGCTCGATATAAATAACAAAATCGCTCGGCTCAGAAGCAGCAGCAAAAACTAAATAACGGCGTATAATCCGCTGCTCAAATAAAAGCTCAGCTGCAGCAGCAGTAGATTATCAATAACGAGTGGCGGGGGTGAAACATTCCAGAAGCTGCTTGCCTCCGGTAATATACTAGTAATAACAACGACGCTCGCGCGAGAGATACCAGCGATTTTCCAATGTTTAATCTAAAACATGAGCTCCTCTCGGGCGGAAAGGGCTTTAATCCGGATCCTCTCCTCGAACAAAGAACTCGTGGCTCTGAATTTTTAATAAACTGTATACGCAGCGCAACGCGTCGGGCAGTTCTGGATCTAGTAGGAAGGGTGGAAAAATGCATTTTCGCGTCGGCGCGTAAATATTACGGCGGTCCGTGTTGCTCCAGAGGAAAAAGGCTTGCGATTAATTAATCGAGCGATGGGTGCGATTAACGCGATCAAAGATTGATCGCGGGCCTGCGCGCCTATAGTTTTGCGAGCTCGTGGTTTCGTAATGGCGTCTGATTAGTTTCCAAGTATAGGCTGCGAGGCAAGAAATTTTACTCGAGACTTAAGGCGAACGCTGAAGCGCTATTTCTTCGGACGGGGTTTGAAGAGTTGTTTAATTTGTCAAGATAAAGCTGGCTGGCGTGTGCATAGTTTGAAACTATTCAAGATTAAAATGCGTAACGTTAATTGTCCACCATTTGGAAGTTAAATAATGAAGGTTTTTAGCGGCACCGCCTGATGGCGTGGATACATTATTCAAGTATTCGCGGCTTTAATTTATACAATGAAAAAACAAGTACACCTGGAGGCGCGAGTCAGACAACCTCGCAGACAACAATTTATACTTTTAAAACTCGGCCGTATACATATACTTCGAGATACTTGCATTTTTCAATAATTAAATATTTTAACCACATTAATTATTTCAGACTTACATAATCCTTCTTCTGTTAATTAAAAATAAGACACTTTCGAAAGAGTACTGTACTAAATGATTCAAAAAGTGGTTCTTCTTTTTAAAGTTACACATAAATTTTCTCGGCTAAAAATCCAAAATGCGAACCTCCTCATTTCCATGATGAAAGTCGAAAAAACACATGGCTGCAAGACTACACCGCGTAAGATAGAAACTCAAGCGACGATAATCGAACCAGTGTTTGCACGAGACCAACACTCCCGCGAGCACTGGAAGCTCCTCCGCGCACAGTCCGCACTTCTCCGGCTCGCTTTCTCTCTTCCGGCGTAATGCCCGAAAAATCACGGCACACACTTTATCAAAGCCCCCGAAGCTCTCTCGGAGTACCTAAGGAGCAAGAAACTCACTCGTTCCCGTTGATCACCGGGATTTATGTTTGCGGCCTCCGACGACTCTCGCTCCTTCTCCCTCCACTGCTATATACCATACCGTTCCCAGTGATGTACATAATGCGCGCGCGAAAAATACGGCGGCGAAAACACAGAGAGAAAGAGAGAGAGTTCTCCGAAAGAGAAAAATGCAGCTGCGCGAAAAAGTATAGAGGGTGAAACGTAGTGGAGCAGAGTAGGTACAGGCAAACGCAGACACACACACACACACACACATGTATAGGCGCAGACACGCGGAGGTTAGATTTCGCGAGGCGTGTTGAAAAGCGGCCGCCTCGAGGTAATAATTCCATGATTATTTCATAAGGGGGCGCGAGCCCCGTGCCGACGCTTGAATATGTATGCATCGAAATTTATAGCTACTCGCGACTGAGTAACGCTGAATGAGTGGGTGGAGAAAGAAAGGGCTGTGTGTATATATAGGTATACGTATGGCTACAGGGAGAAAGAAGCTGGAGCCGCGAAAAAAGAACGCGCGATATTTGGATAGATGTCTCTATTCGAGGCGTGATTTAAGAGGGAATTTGTTCGAAAAGTTTGCTGCTCTTCGTTAATACGCGTGGCTGCAATTTTGTTTCGCAAGCGTCTGGCATTTGAATCTGTGAATTATGCCGGGATATTTTCACGAGGACCGACGCGAGCCGGACTGTAATCTTAAAATGAAATGCGTAGTTAATTCTTCTCTCGTTAGGCAGCTACTCAAATATTGAAGGCCCCATTAGGAGGAAAGTAGAGAGAGAGAGAGAGAGAGAGAGAGAGAGAGAGAGAGAGAGAGAAAACTCCGGCAAAACAAACCTCACAGGAAAAATCTCATCAAACTTGGCGCCCTTAAATAGCACCGCTGCGATTCCCAAACTCGCTTGAGAGGGAGAACAGAGGGCAAAAAGCCTCGTATAATGAAACCAAAACAACCCGTGGACAGGCCAGCGGCGAGCTTTAATTACATTTATACCCTTCTACCCCCTCCCTCAACATACCGCTCCATACACACTCTTTCGGAATGTATAATTGGCTGCATTCGTCCAGATTGGATTTATCGCTAATGGAAACAGATGGGGAGGAGCTCGCGTGGCCGAGAAGATTCGGAGCTGTGCGAGTCGACAATATATATCCCTTATATGCCTTTTTCCAGCCTTCAACGAGCGCGAAGGATCGAGCGACTGCTTCTTTTGATACTCGCGCTGCCGGCAATTAGAGCTACTACCCCGTCCGCGAGAGTTTCTCGAGCTGCTCTCGACAAACGTTTAAGGGATCGTTATCGCTCGCGCGCGCGCGGCCCTTTGCTGCCTGAGGTGTCCCGGGAAGGGACTGCGACGACGACTCTTGTTCGCGGGCTTTGAAGAATTCGCGGTGTTTACGAGCTTTTGGCTTTTAAGTTCCTGACGTGGGGGAGAGAAAGAGAGGGAGTCCGAGAAAGTTTTTCAGGGGGTTGTTTGATTAGAGGGTTGATTCGGGCCTTTGTTGGGTTGAATTTTTTAATACTTCTCGTCGTGACTTTATTATTCATGAGCTGTTTTATTTCTCTGTTTCAGGTGAGTAATCACACGAGTTTATTGTACTTTTCAATATGATATCCGCAGTATACGTGAGTAACATAATTCGCTCGAGAAAACATTAAAACGCGACACTCGGCGTTAATTGAATTGACGATATTCGGCGATTTTCGTCTCGCCGTCAGCTTCATCGATATTTAAAACACTTCACTCGTGCCCGCGGCGGCTGCGTTAAAAGTATCAATCTTGATGCTCGCGCGAGCGTCCATCTTTCATACGTAGCCGTCATTCCGAGCGTGTCTGGGCTGTACATTATGTTAATTAAATTTTCATCTATTAAGGGGACACAGGTCGTTAAGATGTTATTTCTTTTTTGATGAATGATTCGATGATATGCTAACTCGTATCGTAAAGTGCTCGCGATAATGAAGTGCGTTGAATACATGCATTATTTTTTCAATTGCAATATTAATTTATAAGCAGATAATGTAGAGACTAGTCAACAAAATTTTGTTTGTTCAAACTCTAGTGAAAAGGAAAATCCAAGGATTCGTTATTGGAAGATGATCATGAAACGAATGATTAACGTTATTTGGATTGGACGATTTTGTTATTTGCTTTGTGACGTTTCTTCTCCGAAATGCACGACAATTACTATAGAAATAACAGGATCCAACATAAACACATTCTTGAATGTTTACGATAGCCGTGATCCAAAAACTGTGAGTTATACACAGAGCGAAAATAACATTTCGATACGCCCACAACAATACACGTCAATTTAAAATTCAAAGCTTCTCTCCTGAAAAGCATCATCCACGCGTCCTTATCACGCCAGCTTCACAATGAAACACAATCGCCTCGCGCAGTCGTCGCAATATCGTTGGCGATATCGCCCCGATTGTTTCCCCACGTGTACGCATCCGTCACACGCCGAAGAAAAGAAGCGAGCGACAACAGAACCCCGACATCAGCGGCGAGAACATCGTACTCGCACACGAGTACACATAGACATATAGGGAGAGAGAAAGACAAGCGAATCGCATCTCTCGCCCTTTGTCTGCAGCCGGCCGAGTTTGCACAGATGATTCATCAAGTTGCGTCGCGCGCGAGCACACACACACACACACACAGCCGACCGATCGCAATCCATTAAAAGCACTTTATTAAATTGACAAATATATGAAATATCAGACGGGCAGGCCTTGTGTGTATAGCAAGGAGGAGCCTAAACTAACGGGTCTCACCCGATGTAACAGCGAAAGGCAGCTGCGGGACTTTTTACATCGTAATTCATACCGCCGCGATGCCTCCCGCGCGTAATTATGATTTACCGATCGATCGCGAGCGTGTAATTTCAGTCTCTGTACACACACACGTACACACAAGTCGCGTTGTTTCAATACTATATAACTCGGAATTCGCAACTTGATTAACGGCCCGGATATGCTAATGAAGAGAAGGTTATTCGGCTATTATAGCGTGGAGTAGACCTCGCGTGCGCGGCGCTCTCGATTCCTATCTCGTCCGGCGCATATTTTTATTCGCTATTAATCAGCCGGAAGATATTACGACAGAACGATGTACAAAACGACGGCCGCGCGCAGCGCTGCACTAGGTCACAGCGTCATCGTAGCTTCTCTCTTTCATTTTTCACCGCGACTATCACTTGGCCGATCGATGCAGACATTATACACGAGGATCGGGCTCTCGAGAGTAAATCAACATCGAAATATATATGCAGCGCTGAATATCGATCGCGACGCGTCGATGCTCTAATTCGATTTATATGCGGCATCCAGAGTATTGTAATTCAATTCCGGTGGTCTCGAGACTCAAGAACTTTTAATTAGTCGGCTTGTGTCTTTGATACACCCGAGCTGCGCTGGCCTGGATGAAAGGGGAAAAATAAATCTCTCGACGATCGTATACTATATAAAGAAGTTTTGCACGTTGAGGAAATTTTGTTTTTCGTGTATTTTACAGTAGGACATCATACGGAAAGTTTGAAAGTACGGAAGTTTGCGAAGCGATTTGTTTAATTATTCGGCTGCAACCCCACACCCACATATATAGTATCGTTCCGTGCAGGGTCGTTCGAGCCCACCATAAAAAACATTTTGAATTTCAAGCATCTCGAGCCAGTGAGTGGAAGTATATCGAAAGCCGTTTAATACGCCTAAGACTCGAGTATTCAAAATGCAAAACAAGTGTACACACGTGAATCATCGGGCAATATTAGTATTCACCCTAACGTCTAATCCAATCTAGAAAAAGGAGCCGCGTGTATTCGCGCAAAGTTCAGTCACCCACTCAAAACTTCGTTCTGCTGCTCCCTTATAGTATATCTGCTGCCTCGGCATCAGACAGTTTTCTTTAATAAGCACATAGCCATGCGGAGGCACTTATAGCTGCTCCGTCGAAGAGAGTGAGAGAGAGAAAAGGGGGAACTAATAAGCGAGATTATGCTGTGGCTTCGGCGAAAATTTCACTCCTTCGGCCGAAGCGTTTATGCAAATGACTATCGGTAGACTTGAGCCGTTCGATACCCACTTCTAGACGTGTTTCCTCATTTTTTTAATCTACTTTCGACTTTGGCAGCTTTTTTCGGATAAGTTTATTTTTCTGCTTGAGGTAAGGCTTTTATTTTTACACACATTAGCGAAATCTAGTACGCTTTGTGCGCTCTCAATTTTCTTTAAGCCGCACTGTCTATAAACTAAAAGAAAAAACAAATATTGATGAATACTTTCCACTATCTATAACTCTATGTGTCTGTTGATATTTATTCTTTAGAAAATACTTTATCGCACGACAATTAAATATTTATTTGAATGTTTAAGATTGTAAAAGATTAAAATTCTGTTATTCATAGATAATTATATGAGTATATTGCATTAAATACAAACTTAAACCAAAATAAAATTAAAAGCTAAATAACTGTTCTGATAGAATTCTATTATCATTCAAATTGAAAAATTTAATCAATTATATTTAAACTTTTTTTTATGTTGGCATAATCCAAATTGAATATTTTTCAAAAAATCGCTTTATGAATGACTTCAAAACATCCGGTTCATAAATTTTTTATGCGAAAATTCAACTTGTTTCAGTAGACCTATTATTATCTTTTAGAGTTAAGATCAATACATTATAGTGATAATTTTTTGTTTTGAAAAAGCGAGCCCCGACAAGTTGCCATTATGTAACACTAATATCTACTTCTACGTACTGATCTGAAATTATTTATTTAGTGCGTCCAAAGTGTATCTTTTTTTTTGATTGGGAAAAAAATCCTTTTTTGCGAGCTCAAAAGCTAAGATTTTAATTTTATTTTTGCATTTGTATTCAATGCAATATTTTACTTTTTATATTACAAGTGCGATAGAATTTCATATTTCCGCGATGAATCGCAGAATTCTTTCAATTAATACTAGAAAATATAATTTTTTTTCCAATGTTGGAGTAAAAATAGATCTTCTGTATCAATGTTATCTTTATACCGTACACATTCTTTTAGAAATAAAAATACAATATCAACAATATGAATATGAGTGTACGTGGAGACATGATCGATGAGATATGAGCAAATCCAGAAAAAACCGGACACTTCAGGGGGTCTGAGTGAACAAATTTGAAATTTGAGAGCACACCTGCCCGACCACATTTTTTTCGTTCTTTAGGTCATATAGAACCCGAAAAACCTTAGGTTCCCAAGATTAAAAAATACCAATTTTTTGCCAGGCAGTTTAAATTCTCTTATGGGAATTTAACACAGGGAAAATTATGGAAAACAAGCCACGATTCAACTTTACCCACTCAGTGTATGAAGGTGCAATCCAACATGTGTATTGCTAGGATCGAAGTATCAGAAGAGAGCTGCAATTTAAGGGTTGGTGAGTTAAAAATGGTGCCTGGTTAAAAAGTTGTCTAAGCTTGAAAATAGTAAAAAGTCACGAAGAGTAAGATGTTTTACGAAAATCGGCAATTTTTCTTTTATTCTTAAAATTGTTATAACTTTTGATCCGAGCAGTCAATTGCAACCATCCGGGGCTTAAATTAAAGCTCTTTTCTTCTATTTTCGTTTACAATTTTTACGATCAGTTATATATATGCCTATCAATTATGGCCATTTTTTGCCGCTTTCATCGTCATACATATAGCTGATAGTAAAATAAAAATATTAATCTAAATTTTCAAACTGAAAGCGAAAGAAAAGAGCTACAATTTCAGCCCCAGATCGTCGATATTGACCGCTCAAATCAAATGTTATAAGGATTTTATAAATAAGAAAAATCGCTAATTTTCGTAAAAATCGGAAAATTGGTGATTTTTTGCCATTTTCAAGCCTAGACAACTTTTGGCATAGGCAACCATTTCTAATCCACCAGCCCTCAAATTAATTCTTTTTTTTTAATACTTAACGATTCTATATTAAAACACATTTTTGGATTGCGCCTTCAGACAATAAGTGGCAATTTTCTGGTTTTCGTTAATTTTCCCCGTGTTAAATTCCCATAAGAGAATTTAAACTGTCTGGCAAAAAAATAGGTATTTCTTAATCTTAGGAACCCAAGGTTTTTCGGGTTCTATATGACCTAAAGAACGAAAAAAATGTGGTCCGGCAGGTGTGCTCTCAAATTTCAAATGTGTTCACTCAGACCCCCTGAAGTGACCGGTTTTTTCTGGATTTGCACATATATGAATGATTCTAAGAATATTTTATTTCATCAATTTTGCAAAAGGACAGCGAATTCAATCTCGATGAAGCCATGCAATATTAATTGCTCTCCGTGCTTCATCATAAAAACGCTTTCCTTCGTTTCTTGTAAAAAATTTGTATAGTTTACATTTACACT
The DNA here is from genome assembly GCA_024372645.1 of Trichomalopsis sarcophagae. NCBI lineage: Eukaryota > Metazoa > Arthropoda > Insecta > Hymenoptera > Pteromalidae > Trichomalopsis > Trichomalopsis sarcophagae. Next base: position 486,877 of record QLSS01000072.1, read on the forward strand.
AACTGATTTTTATAGAACTCCATCATTTTTTTCAATTAGCCAGATTTTTAAGAAAAAATAGTCTAGCTCCCGCAATAAGAATCATCACTGCTGTTTGCACTCGTGGGACTTCTTCTACCTCGGCTAATTAATTACAGCAATTTTAGCAGACTTCCATCTTTTCTTGTGCTTCTCATTTCCCTCGGCGACGGCGACGACTCATATTTCGGACGCGACGATGAATCGGGAAAGCGACGCAATTACGGAGATTGACCGGGACGACGCATTGCACGAGGGGAGACTCATCCGGTCCATTGTTTCTGCGTCGGGGCCTCATTTCACGTCTGAATGTTTCTTTCGTAAAAATTTGACAAATTGCAATAGTGTGATTGATGTTACATGTTGAATTGAGTTGTGCTCAACTATTTGAGCAGGAAATTTAAAATTCACTAAAAGAAGATTTTGGATTCGAGTTTACGCACAATGAAAAGAGTCCCCTTGTTAGAAGTAAAAAATCAATTTACGGTTAATCTTGCGTGAATCGTTCTCGCAAACAGAATGAGTCATGACGTAGAATAGGTATTAAACTGCACGATAAAATTAAGCAAATTCTCTCGAGGAGTCTTAAGAGACATTTGCGACGGTACACTTAACATCAATTTTACGCCCTTATAAATTCTTTAAAGTAGCGACTTCTGTTTACTCTCCGATTACCATCTCTCGGCAAAGCACATAAAACTATCCGAGCCTCGAATTTATTATTCTTTTCTCGAGCTCCCTTGTGTATAAGTCTAATCGAATCCAGAGCGAATAAATCGCCTGAAATACGTACACATGCTAATTCCAAGTCCCGCCCACTTTATCTTTCGCGGTCTGTCACCTCCGACCGCAGAGCTCGAAACGCACTGGAGCCAATTCTAATTTCCTGCGTATATTTCGGCGTCATTTGCATGTTACCGCCTCGACGGATAGCTGCTCGCGCTTTGGTCCGGAAAAATTGTACCCGCGGATGTACACGCGAAAACATCGAGTTGGACCGCCGCGAATTGTTACGCACGTATAATACACCTGCGACGCGGAGAGGAAAATCCTCGTCGCGTTATTTTTTCCGCAAACTTGATTAACTTTGGAAGCGACTATTTCAACGAAAGATAACATTCTGGCTGCGCAACGCCAAAGTAATCTGGAATAATGGACGACGTAAACTCGCGGATGATACTGATTAGTTATTGCGCGAACTTGTGAAGCTCCTAACTGTTATTCTAATATAAGTTTGGGCAAAGTACACAGGCGGAGGATTCAGGGCTGACTAGTCGCCGACATTGACTACTCGCAAGTTTATGGCTCGTGAATGTGTAATCCAACGATAAGGGTGACTCAATGCTCATACCGGCGCGTACGCACTTTTTTCTCCCTTTATTCGTAAAAACAACACACCGGAATATGAAAATGCCGGCCAAAAGTTTGCCCGTTCCGAAAAGTTCAAAGCGGAAAAACTACTCCAAACTTTTGCCTATTTCGGTGTAAAGTTTTACGCTTCGATGATCTTTCGGAAAACACGCAGCCCGCCGCAGCGGATCCCAAAAGTGCAAGCTCGGCGATACCTTCAAATCCGCGCTATACGCGAGTCAACATTTCCTCGTTTTTTGCCAACGGGAAATATCCTCGCCAGCACTTTAAATATTTGAATATGTATTAATCTCGCGGCTACACGTTCGAAAGGAGCCGGAGAGAGAAAAAATCCATTGCGAGATATAAGTGTGGTTGGAAAAAAATGAGAGAGCGAGAGAGGAACCTGAGTACTTAATTCGAAAAGTAGAGCGCGCGCCAGAGATGCCACTCTTCACGGGTTATACCCCTTTTAAGCTCTGAAAGCTCCCCGAAGAAGCGCAAAGAGGATTTTCCGTAACTTTCATTTTTTTCGCTCTTTCTCTCTTGAAATTTTGCCTTATTAGGATCTATTGGCCAGCCGCAGACGGAGCTGAGATCCGCTCGAGAGAAATAATGGAAAAATGAAGTTCCCATCAGGAGGATCCGCTAATGCAAGTATCGAGCGCAAACTCTCGGTGATTATTTAATTTAAAATCAGCCTGAGTAAGGGACGCGCAAAACATTTAAGATTTAAAAAGCAACAACGATCGCAAATTTGGAACGTCGTCGTGAACGCGCGACGCAGCAACGGATAACGCGAGATGAGATTCGACCGCAGGAGAGTTTGAGTCAGTAAATGATTGATGACGGCGCCAAGGAAGAGGCGGGTAAATTTGAATTTTGCATCCGTGGATGGGAGGGTGTTGTTAGTCGCCGTAGTGGTCAATAATTGAGGAGGAGGTCCTGAATATTCCCCGGTAATCCTGTGCTCAGATATTCAGGGACGAGAAGTAATAAAGCTCGTGCATTGTTGATGGCTTGATGAGGCTGCCCAAGTTTAACATTGAAAATAAATAAAGTAGGACAAAAATCCTCTCGACTCGAGAACCATCGAATCAACCGTATACAGTGCAGACCGAAATATCCACTCGGCGAAGTGAAATTCTGATGAGAGTCGAGGTAATCGTTGGAGTACAGTAGGCTACATCGAAATTGCCTGCATCGCCTATTACCTCCACAGCGCGGCATCTTTTCTCCCTCTCCAGCTCTAAATGCAATTTAGCTCCTCCAGTGAGAGTCTACTCCAGAGCTTATATACTTACAAGCTTCGACAAACGTTTATCAGTCGCGAGACGGAGCCGGCGCGCCAAATAAATTTCATTCTCGCTCCAGCCACTGTCGGCAACTCGCGCGTCTGTATATTCATATATAGGTATACGCGTATATGGGATGCACGAAAGCGGCAGCGCGTTAAACTTGCTCATAGAGCGATTGCTAATAATTCGTACGTTTTCATTTGCGATTATTACTTGCGTTATTTATTTGTTCGTCGTTATATCAAGCTCAGTAATTTTTGTTCAAGCTTTCATACGTTCGCTATATTTGCGTACACCAAAACTGCATACATCTACGTGGAGAGGGTAATATTGAAAGTTTGAAACTGTATAGCAAAACAGTCGCAATTCGATTAATTCAGGCGAGCTCTATCAGCACTTCGACTCGCATTAAATTTACCCCGGATCCTTTTCGCACTGGCGCGGAACACTCATCTCTCACTTTCTCTGCGGAGCACATCAGCAGCCCCAACTTTCTCTTCTCTCTCTCTCTCTCTCTCTCTCTCTCTCTCTCTCTCTCTCTCTCT
>QLSS01000072.1:490097-529707 GCA_024372645.1 Trichomalopsis sarcophagae
CTCTCTCTCTCTCTCTCTCTCTCTCTCTCTCTCTCTCTCTCTCTCTCGGCTGCACATACGCTTGTGTACCAGACATACACCTCCGCTCTCCATCTCTTTCCGTATCGTTTTCTCTCGTTCTAGTGCTTCTCTCTCAATTACGCTTTATCTCATTTGCTACCAATCTATCTCTCGCTCTCGCGAATTTCATTTTCGCCGTCGGTATGCAGGGGTAGGTAAATTGATTTCTACGGCGAATCTGCAGCGTTTGAAATATCTTCAGGGCTTTGTGATATAATGTTCGTAAACACTATTTAAATAAAAAAAAAAACGAAGCTCCCTAGGATTTTCTCTAAAAAATTCAGCGCGTATTTTCCTCATCTCTCGTCAATTTTTCCTCACTCCCTACCTCCCTCTCTCATTCGCCAAACACTCGTCCCTTTTTGCTCGGCGGAGAAAACGGGAGATGAGCCAGTATATAACAGTCCGTACACGGCCCGATATGAGTTTTTGTCACTCCTTCCAGCAAAAGCCCCGGCCTTTTAAAGGGCACAGAGTATTACGTTCCGTCCGCCGCGCGGAAGAAGAAAACTGGCTTCATTTTCACGCAGATGCTTGTCTAAACTGTCGCGCGTAATTCGCGAGAAATTATCGCGGAGCCGCGGCTGTAGAGAGAGAAAAAAAGAAAGGGACCGCGAGGGAGAGCTAAGGAAAGAAGGCTAAACGGGACTCGGGTGGGTCGTTAAGAATTTACGCTTTAAACGATTTTCCGTCACTATCTATGCGAGCATCTAAATTTCCATCCGAGCTCCTTGCTTCTCGCGCCTTTTTCCGCGGCTGGCAGGCCATTTCGCCGAGGCTTTCTTTACTCTCGGCGGTGTTGTGTGTGGGTGTGTTTGCGTGTGTTTTTTTTTCGCGCCTACGGCCTCTTATTTTTACGAAAAACCACTGCAAAAACGCTGGGGATATTTCTTTATTTTCATTTTTTTCTGCTCGGATAGTGTTGGTAAATATGTGGCGGGTTTATATACGTGGGAAGGTTTTCCTTCGCATTCACGTCGATGTTTGCTCGGAAAATATCGGTCACGATTCGCAAGTAATTATTCATACTGTTTTTCCCAGTATAACCGAATGCGCTTGTTTATATCATAAAAAGATACACGTGTTAGTTAAATAAAAGCTGACTGGTAATACGAATAAACTGAATGCTTCTTCTTCGAAAAATATAAATTATTAAAGAATATTTGTCAACAGTGAGATCCCATAAGGTACCATTATAGGTATAGCTAATCCCCTGGTAGAGATGTTGACGATAATATTTCCAGAAATAGGCAAGATTTGTATGAACTGGGTAGATTCCAGTCTCAACATATCGGTAGAAATCCCATCTAAAATGACATGAATTCTGGAATATTTCTAGCCAGATCTGCTAGAAGTCGTCTGCAAGAGTCGCGGCTACATAACATAACCTTGCGTTTTTGCTTTTATTATGGTTCGTAGGATTTGGATGTGCGTGGCTTATTATATCTGTTATAATATTATTCATAGGTGTATCAGTGGTACACCTTTAAAATAAAATTATAACAAATATAATAAGTCGCAACTATATGCGTTGGAATTATGTAGCGTCTGTCGTGACGAATAAACGCATGCGCAAAAGGTTATAAAATATAGGTTAGTGGTCGATCCGAGTTATCGGCGAGATTTCTCGAGTATTTCTAGTCGGGATTCTACCGAACGAATCTACCGAGCCGCTAGGATATTGACTGGTTCAACCAGCCAAATTTCTACCAGGGTCAAAGCAAAATCCATTTTTTTTTTAATTATTTGCGGTACGTACTTAATAATAGAAGTTGCATAAGTATAATGAAATAACAAAAATACCTAATGATTTTAAGCGAATATTTATTATAATCATTAGTAAAACTCTCGGATTTGTGAATTCTGAACCGACACTTTTATATAAGAGCTAAAGCAATTAAATGTCAGGATTTACAAAACTCAAAACTAACCAACTTTATTATAGTAAAATCTTAACCTTCACACCAAATCTCAATTCCCGAACCAACAATCTCCTACCGGTATAGTACTTCCTTAAAATCACAGCCATCAGCAGCCAAGACGTTTCCGAGTATAATAATGGCGAATTCGGGCATCGCCTCCTCTCCGATTCCCGCGGATCCCAACGGTCCAAAGCAATACATAGCACATCAGCTCAGCGCATTCAATAGCCGCCAATTAATTCCGTGTGCGGCAGTCCAGCCTCGCGTGACGCACGTGCGTAGACGGCTCGTCGGTTTATCCTGACATCCGATGCCCGGCGTACTTAGCCCTTTGAGGAATTTCGGCTTTGGAATCTTACGCCGACATATACCGATTCTACTATTATGCAAATTCCATTAATAATTTCGAATAATTCATCGCGTTTGGTTTCCGGTGTGTGTACGGCACTGTGTATCGATCGCACGACAAAGTAATTAGCCAAACGAGTTAAACATTTGAAAGCCCGGCCGCAGGTGCAGCTCGAATCGCTGATCGCACGCTACACCCTCGTATGCGCGCCATATAGGGTAAGAAGAAAAAATAAAGATGCGGAAGTGATATATGTCAGAGGAGTCTCATTAGCTTAATGACTCGCCATCCCGTCGTGAGTTTACTACACGGAGAAACGTATTTTCATTTTTGCATCAGGACTCGAAATATCATAGGAATTCAAGTCGACGTTCGAAACGCCTCGAGAGAGAAAATCGCGTCTGCGGAGTCAACGAGCCGCAGGTAACCCGGGCAAATCGAGCCGTCGAGAAAATATTCGCGGATTTTCATCGGTACCTCTATAAACTCTCGCTGCTATAGCACAATACGAACGCGCGAGGGTCGTCTGCCGACGTAGGCGTGTCCCTTATATTAGGTTTTAATCATTCACAGGGGCGAGAGAAGGGCGCGAAATTTGGAGGGATGATAGGCGTGGTGGCTGGCTACACCCCCTTCCTGCTTAAACACCCTTCCGTTTTCATCGTCGCAGCGCTCTCTCGTCTGCGATGCGTCTGGATGTCTACATGAAGCTCTTGTTTACGGCTGTGATGGAACCGCTTTTTTTCCGCGCGAAATTTTGCAGCATATATTCTTTTCGATTGTTTGCACCGCTGTGAGTCACAGGCCACAAGTAGGCACGATTTATCGTGTATCGTCTGCTGGAATAGTATACGTGACATTGTGACGAGTTTGTAGAAGTATACAAGCTAGATACAAACGAACCAGTCGTATTCCACCTTCAACATGAATCTCTTATTTATCTGCTTGTTGCTTGCGTTGCTCTATTTTTCTGCCATCATGGCAGCTCCCGTCGCTGGCGGTAAATATTGATGCAACTATTTTTATAGTCTGATTAATTATTAAGTTAAAATTATTATTCTCAAACTCGTTTTATTATTTCGCATTTATCGTAAATAACATCATGATTTCTTGCATTCTCATAGCGAATACAACTGAAGATCCTGCAGTGCAGAAAAAGAGATTTAATGACTTTTTTCGGAAGGCATTTAAAAGCGTACCTAAAATTGGTTAAAATGCGATTCTGTTTATGCAAATAAAAGCTCGATCGCACAGATGATTTATTAAAACTTCACTGTCTTTTTATTTCATTCCTTATTACCGTACATTTCAAAATCATATATTACAGCGGAACTGCTCTAAAAGCTTTGTCGAAACCCTGAATCGAATAATCCATTTCTTGACTAAATTTGTCTTGTCTGACTAAAATTGACTTAAAAGTTCTACTGACGATTTTAGTATGCTGATTTTGTGTTAAAACACTTATTGGGTTCAAAGAGACCATTTTATCAGCACACAATAAAAATAAGCAATACAACTCAAGTAACGATTTTTCTCACAACACGCCGTCTTTGGCCGTCATTATAAGACTCATCTTCATTATCTTACTACTATAGTGATTCTCCATATTTCATCCGCAATGGCCTTTGCTGCATTTAGTTTTTGTAAGCATAAAACAAATTCGTATTGTTAGATACTATTTTACATTGCATTGTTGTATAAAAAAATGTAGATCACTTTTTTCAAGACATCAACGACATCGAAGCCGACTTAGCCTTGGCAAGACTTATTTATGCAAAGCGACTTCCTGAAAAAAGCGTCTAAAAGTATATACCGCATATTGGCTGATGAAAGCATATTTTTAATTACTTAAATCAATGTCCAAGCATTGCAAATAAGAAATTTACGAAGTGATTCATTGGGATCTACATGTGGCTTCCTTTCTGTGGTTTAATATTCAAATAAATAATGTGTCTAGTTATATACCTACAAAGCTTTCGCTCGAAAGAAGCCAACAAGCCATTTTTCGAAGTCAATATCACACATCGAAAAAACACTTAAAAAACTAAGGTCACGTCCCGTCACGAATTGCCTACATTTGCTTTTAGCATGTCGCACTATACAGTAGATAAACAAAATGGATATTTATAAAACAATAACATATGCATCAGTCGCGTAAAACTGTCAAATTTAAGTCCATCTTCGATACATTTACTGCTAGTAGTTCTTTAATTATTCGAATAATTATGCTCTTAAAGAAATCGCGTTTACTATTAAATGATGGTCAGTCATTAAATTCTTACGAAAAGCATACATTGGTTAAATGAGACATAATTTGCTGTTTTTTTTTTTTTCAAATCATTGCTCGTATTACAGAAAAAGCTCTCAAACGCGCCCTGCAATAACAGAAAAGATATTTTTAGAGCTAAAGCATTCAAAATAGATAGCTTCCTATATATAGTTTTGTCATCTCATCCTTCTCTCTCCTATCAACCTTTTTCGCGATTCTCTTGCCTAAGCAGATGTCTATTGGTTTTTAATAAGACATGCATTTTATTAATTTGTGATCAAAACATTTTATGTATAAAACAATCTAAAATTATGAACTTTGAATAAAACATTAGAAGAAGACGATGATTCCGATCAAAGCAAATCATATTTGCCGGCGACCTTTATTAAATCAATATAACGTATCGAATTCATTAAGGGTTCCTCTTCAGTAATGCACAAATAATCAAATGATAGTGGACCACGTACACATAACGCTATGTCAACGAGCACGAGTATACAGAAGTCCAAAGGTACATCTTGTTTGAGAGGTTCTTGACGGCAGAGCCACGTCAATATTATGTTCAGTCGCAAAGTAGCCACTATACCTACTATACCAAGAGTCAGAGAACAAAATATTATCGGACATGATATTTTGTAAATTTTAAAAGAGAATTGTAGTTCGGCCAAGTTAATAGTACTACGATATCCGTAAAACAAAACTGTTTTCGACTACCAATAGGTGGCGCACAGGCACTTTTTGTTTCCCTGCTCGTGAGAATCTATATCACCATTTATGCCAAAACTGCCTTGTTGGTTCGCTCCTATACTACTATAATTGCCCTTTACGGTATCATCAGTAGGTATTCGTTGTAAATCATACCGAACACCTGGTGTTTCCGCTTTATAAAATATCAAATATTGAATATTTTTAAAGTAAAATTAATTTGTTTATTTTAATAATTGAATGTAAACAAAAATAAATTGAATAGTAATTTTTTATAAACTCAAGTGTTATAAAGAGACCAGAGATGGTAAGAAAAAGGGAGCTAAAATAAATTTATTATGCGGTTGATTCAATATTCTATGAGAAGATGTAGTGTCGCATGTTATCTTTATTGAATCACCAGAATCGTGTAACGCTGCACCGTTACAGCATGATTACAATTCTTACAAAGGCAATATCATGATCTCTTTTTTCTTAATAAATCCGTGAATCCGTCTATTATCCTCTTCCTCCTTTCATCAATTAAATATTAGTTGTAATTTTATATTGTTCCAAAAATGAGGATCGCAACATTTTATAAAAAAGCGTTAGAGTCTCGTATAACAACCCGATCAGGCTAGCGCGAAATCGAGCGAGCCCTACACCGAATTTTCGAGGATACAGCTCTGTATAACCACACGTTTCCCAGCCCATTCATACGTGAGGACCACGGTGTGTCCAGGGAGATCCTCGACTGGGCGCTTACCGATGCATAGAATTTTTCAATAGCCGCCGAAGACACGTTGCGCCCACAATGCAAGCGCCCGACGACTAAGAAAGTATAGCCGCGCGTATACGCGAGCCCTCAGAGGAAAATGAAATGTTTTTAAATTTCGTGAAAATTACCAAGCTGCATCACCGTCCAATTCTCAAGCGAAACGCCGAGTGAAAATTCACTCCGTCTTATACAGTTAAACAAATCCAGAACACGATCCACTGCAGACTAGAGCCTGAAAAATTTAATCAGATATTCGCTCTCAAGCAAACAAACCCCAGAGCAAGATCCACGCCGGTAGGAAGTTTCTCGCAGCGATTTACACTAATCAAATCCTGCAGCTCGCACAATTTCGCAGACTCGCGAAGCGTCAGTCTTAATCAGCGCATAAGCGCGGGTGATTAAGAGCGTTCGCCGAATGCACAACGCGCGTAATCGGCTTTTTCGTGGAAAGACGAGTAATCCACATGCGCTCGCGCGAACGCATTACGACAAAGTGTCATTAACCTCGGCGATTAACTAGGGATTTTCTCGCTCTAGCGTAGAATTTAATTTTTAAATCATACACGGGCCTATGAATAAGTGAGTTCGGTTCATGGTTTGTCGCGTACTGAAAGAGCTTGTCGAATGTGTGTACTTTTAAATTAATCGCGAAAACGAAATTTAATAAAACGCTCTTTTCGAACGCGTGAAATACTTCGTTCTGCAATCCGAGAGAGTAAAGTTATAAATTTCCGTCTATACTCGTACCTGTATTATACATGCAATACTTCAGCTCAATCAGGAGTCTCTCGTCTCAAAAATCGGCTTCCTTGAAAAAGCTGCCTCCACGGGAGCGCCGAGCGAGAGAGAGAAGAAAAAACATACAGCTTCCTAAAAAGAAGCCACTCCACACGTCTCTCTCTCCCTCTCGTCGAGGTGTGCAAAGTAGTGACGTGAGTCGCAGGCGAAATGAGCGCGCGCGCGCGTAATAAGATCAGCCGGCAGTTGAAACTCGCTCCGCTGGATTCTTGATTAACCTTTGATGCAACTCCTGCGCCGCGCGTCTCAGCGAAATTTCTCTCGATTTTCCCGAGAGAGATTTTCCCGTTTCGATTTTACCGACCGAAGCCTGCGCATGAATATATGCGCGGGCCTAGTCATGCTCCTTATGCGATCCTTGTCCTTTTTTTTTTTTTTTGCAAAGAAAAAAGCTCGGGTTGCTGTAAGGAATTTCCTATATACATATTTTTATCGCGGCGATTTCGAAATCAAGCGAGTGTCGAGCTCTTCGGGGAAAAAAGAGCGAGTGCAAACTCGACATTCGAGAGCAGAGCAGTTGCAATCTTTTTCGGCGATCGGTCGACGATACCGCGCGCGCGCTTTGTGTGTTGTCCCGCCGGAAAGTCCAAGTTTTTTCGCGGATCCAATCTCACGAGTCCGATTCGGGACGCTTTATGCGGCTGCAGAGCTCTTTTCTCGGCTGCTCCAGTGTTTTTTCGCGATGTCTGCGCGCGGCAGAGTGAGATTGATTTCTCCAGAAAACGGTTTTTTGCGATGTTACATATAACGGACTGAGGACTATATACGAGGGTGTAATTTTTCGTTGAAATATGGATATCTCATATTTTCGCAATCGGAATTCGATGCGCAAGTAAATCAAGTCGAAAGCCAATGGAAAATAAACTCGAGCGCGATATATGTGCGCATGCGTATAAGACGCCGCGAAAATCCGAAATGAAAAGAAAGCGTCGGAGTGTATACCTCCGCATATATAGCCTCGGGAAATTCACCAACGAGACTTTGTTGCGCGAACGGAAACTCCAAGCCAAAGAATATATATTATGCACATCCCGGAAATTTAGCGTTATTTCAAATTCAATACGCGCAAAGCGCAATCTTTCATCGCTAATGTAGCGCTACAAAAAGCTTTAAAGTTCAAAGTGTCGATCGATCTCAGCCCCCTGCCCTCTTAATCGTCCCCGCAACCCTTTGAACGGGCCATTCACGAAATATCCCAAAGAACTCGCTCTGCCCCGCGTACGCGTCGTTCCTCGCAAACTTCCGGCTTCTCTTCCTGAAACTGTGCTTAGAAAACCAATACACCTATAGCTGGCCCTTCTCGCGCTCGCGAAAAATGAAAGAAAAAAAAACAAGCTTGGCTTTCACGACGTCTAGCTTGAAAGAGCATCGAGCCAGCTGGGATCGATTGGTGGTAGAAACATTAGCGAGATTGAAAGAAGCCATGTACAGAGTGCGATGAACTGCTCAATGTTATATACCTATATACCTTATGAGTATAAGCCAAGAAGTATTTTGCGAAGGAGCTGACGTGCGTCGAAGTAATTAAATATTGCATCCACGCTATGTTTGACGGGGTCGTATATCGATCGATCATCGAAGGAATTGCTATACGAGTTCATCGATTACGTTGATTGAAATTTCGATGCACACCGAAGGATGATTTCTCCCGCGAGAGGGATACATCTCTCGCTTCCGGCGGGTATAGCTGCAAGCTCTCGATCAGTCAAGTAATTTCAGCGGCTGTGCATATTTCATGACGCGACTCTCGACGAGTGTAGACCACATAAGGCAGACTTTTCCTTCGCTGCTGTATACACTATGCACATACTCTCTGCTTTTTCGATATCGGCTATACCTTCACGTGGATCCGATATATGGCTTTTTATTGACCGCTCGTGAGGTGTGTTTTGATACGAGAGCTTTTCGTCCGAGTGCTTCGTGCTTCGCCGAAGTATAGTGTCTTTCTTTTATTTCGTTGCCGACGCTTTGCACACTCGACCGTCTATTAAAATCGCGAGCGCGTAAAGCGATGTATTTCGCATGTATAGAGGATCGAAGAGCGAAACTCGCGAGAGATAGAGGACGCGCGTATGCACAAAAGGAGAATAGCAGAGACAGCGGAAACGCATTATGCTCGCGAAGCTTTATTTATAAACATGACGCTCCGATGCCAAATGGAAGCCGGCGAACGTATATCCGGGAAATAAAGCCGGATGGATCGCTGTTTTTCATCTAGGTGAGGAAAAGAAGGAGGAGAAGAGAGAGGACTACGACTGTAAAGGTAAAAAAATCGAGCTTTATCGGAGACACGAATCTTTACGCGCGTCTTCGGGCGCGACGAAACTGCCGGTTTTATTTTTGAAAAAAATGAGTTTTTTCTTCTACGCTAACGGAGTTTTGACGCTGTTCACGATTTCGCTTTACGGAAGATTACTCTTGTAGAGTCAACGCTTACAACCGCGAGTTTATTATTTAAGAATGCTTTTTAGTTTATCGTGCGTCGTTTGTCATATAAGATTCAAGCAAAGCGTGTCACAAAAAAATCCGATTTCCCTTGCCAAAGTCAACGACTCGAATTTTAAGAAAGTACTACCGGTAAGAGATTGTCGGTTCAGAAATTTATAAAACTCTGTGTACAGGTATATTCAAAGTCCCAAAAATCCGCACATTTTGCTTTAACTCTTAATTGTATAAAATTGTCGGAGAACGTTAGTTAAACAACTAACGAATAATTTGAGTGCCTGAAAAAAATAATTTGAAGCCTATGAGAGTAGTAATAAACAAAAAGTTGAAAAAGTACACTTAACTTAAAAAAAAAGAGTCAAATCAGCTTCTGTCTGAAACTTTTTATTAATGATTATGATTAATAAAATCACTCCATATGAATGTAAAATCATTATTCGTTGCACCTTGACCAATGCATATCCTTAAGTATATCCCGCAAATAATTAAGAAATAAAAAGTGAACTTCGTTTTGACTAGCTACCTACCGGTAGTACACCCTTAAAGAAACCAAATCCACAAAAAGTGATCTGCAGCTCGACTGCACCGCGCTCCAATGACCCGTTAATTTGAAATTCCGGAGCGCGGGTATAATTAGCGCGCAGGATATTTAAATACAGGTCGTCTCCTTCGAGCGTCGTGTCTTGCGGAGCTTCTTGCCCTCGTCGATCCTGAATAATTCGGCGACAGTCCCTCGAGGACGTGAGAGAAGCCAGCTCGGCTATTTTAATTAATCGCTTAATAATACAGCCGGGAGAGAAGCTGGTCCGAAGAGGCTTGCGATTCTCTTCAAGACATCCCAGGAAGATATGACGCTTCTCTTTCTCTTGTACGTCTGCAGCCATGGGAGCTGACTTTCCGGTGCAGCGCGCGAATTATGCACGCGTGAAAAAGGAGCGTCGCAGCCCGGCGACTTTGACGTGGAACGGAATTTGATTTTCGCGAGATGCGCAGATCTCGCCGTTTTCTCGGATGCTTTGCGTTATTTATGTTGATGGAACGGGAACTAGAGGAGTGTTTACAAGATGCACGAGCCGCGACATCTCGCGTTTTCTACGATAAATGCTTCATCCTCTTATGCCAGTGAGCTTTGAAATTATTTTTATAATTGAATAAAGCAAACTTTAACGTGAACGTCAATTCTGATTTAATGTTGCGAATTTCAGCGTTATTGAAACACCCGTCAACGGCAACATGAACATTATATTTAAAATGAAAGCTGCGTAATAGATGTGTCAGACTTTCATATCAAAACGCATACTGTTGATGTCGAATTTCGAAATGAATATACGAATATCGAGCTCGCATTGAACACACATAATGATTGAATTAACGAAATTCATCTTCTTTGTGTTGCAGGTAACAAACTGATCTGCGACTGCAAGCTGACTTGGATCTGGGGCCTGAGAAACGAGACGAAGAATGCGAAGTTGCGCGAGGGCCTGGAGGAGCTGACTTGCCTGCTCGAGGCCAGCTACGACGTGAAACTCGATTCCGGCGAGGACATGAACCGGGCGCTCGACGTCGTGCGCAATCCAGGTGAAGGACCACTTACGAACTTATGGGCTAACGCCCCAAATTTTGTTTGACGGCTAGACGGCAATTTCGCTTCTGATCTTCTTAATTTATTTTCACTCTCAAGTTTCTCCAACCTTTATGAGAAACGGATGTTTTCTTCGGATGCAATCCTGTCGTTTGCTAGCATAAAACGCGACTGACTTGGAGTCTGGTGTCTTTTTCGGTTTCAGGCTACCATATCAAGGGAAATATGGACGACCCGCAGTACTTGGGAGACAACAACTACGACGATGACTACGCCGACAATGACTACCCAGCAATTGGACACGCGGTAAGAGCAAAACCATTAGCCAATATAAAGATAAATCTTACAAGATAAACATTTACAATAATCGACCCTCACTTCATCTCGTCCACAGGTCGAATTAAACGGTAAGCGAGCCTTCGTGCGACACATCTTCGAGCTGAAACCAGACAAGCTGCCTTGTCCAGCGGCGTCGCGCGAGGACGTCATGGCATCGGAGCAGCCTTCAGGCCGCCACCAGAGCTCCTCTATCTTCTCCTTCGTATCGGGCGCCTCCAGCATCTCTCTTACGACTGGCCTGCTCGTCATTGCTTTTGCCCTCTTGACGTAGAAGCCGCAAGTCTGCTATCCTGTCCAGTTGTAAGCTCGAGGATTCGAACACGGGTCATAGGTTCGCTTCCCGATGGACTCGATGCGAACGTTGCCCTGTAGATGGCGCTGGAGACCTTATGGATATTAGATAGTTTTAAAGATGTGCTCGTTCGCTTCGATTCCGTGGTTGATTTTGCTAAACTATGATTTGAAGTCCAGCTGTTGGCTCTTCGTTAATCCGACAAAGTGTCGCGAAGCCGAACTTTCGAAACCCCGAGATACTATGTTCGAATCCTCAGACGAGTGAGCTATGTGACGAAGGAATAGGTATAAACCTACGCGTGCGCGTAGGTTCGCGCGAGATCGCTTTTAGTCCAGTAAAAATAGGCCTGAAATCAAATTATCATGAGAATGGTTGCATTTTGGTTATTAGGTAAATCGAGGTCGAAAAAGCCGATTTTGAAAGTTTCAGCTTCGTAGATTGTGTATTTTTATGAGAAAACAGCGTTTGAAAATTTATTTTGCTTATATCTCGATAATGGCTGAACGTAGGGAAAAATGGCTTACACCAATCGAAAGAGCGTCAAATTTCAGCGTGCGGCGGTGTGGAGGGGGGCGACGCGCAGACGCCGCACTGTAGCGGAGAGGCGGCGAAATATGAATTTTCATCTCGCGGCGAAGCCCGAAGAATGAAAAAACGTTTTGAAGCTGCTATTTTATAATTTCGAGTATAATATTCTGTTATTTTGACATACTCGTACATCATAATAATACTCTTTGTATTTAAATAATTGAAAATGCCATATTTACATATTTTAAAAGCATTTTAATAATAAGTACTAGTAATACTACAGTAATACATTTTGATATTGCTCTTACATCTAGAAGTATGTGTGTGTGTGTATGTGTATATATATAATTTGATCATTCAAGAGTAATATGTTTACTTTTGAAACCCTTCATTTTAATTTATTAAATAATGAAACAATATGTAATTTTTTGCTTTTAATTCTTATCTGCCCTTTTTATTATTCAATATTTTACTCTTCAGCATTAAATTCATAAACGTTTTCTTCTAATTGGTCCTCAAAATCATCATTACGTTGTTCGAAATCATCGTCATTTTCGTCTTCTACATCACTTTCCAGTATAACATTTCGTATATCTGCAGCATTTTCACAACTTTGACCATTACAATTTTTGCAACTATAACTGCATTTTATACCGGCTTTCTTGCAGGAACATCGAGATGTATTACAATTAGTTTTGCAGCCACAAAATACCTGTGTATAAAGTTAATTATACTTTTTTATTGCAAATAATTAAGTCATATCAAATAATATATGATTCACGTGTCATAAGTCGTTCTTCATGGCACGGCGTTAAGCGCACTCGCTACGGTCGGGCGTTTATACACGCCGTGCCGTAAAGTACGATTTATGCCACTTGTATCGTAATATTAATTTTTATATTACATATATTCTTAATGTTATATTTAATAAAATGTTATACCATTTTTAGCAGTTCCTTTGACGCAACTGGCTTTGTATTTATTATTGGTAACAGCATATTACTTGTTCTTCTCCATCCCCAGTCTTCTGGATTTAAATTAAATCCTAGCCAAAATTGCATTTGATAGTAGACTCTTTTAGCGTGTTCTTTCAACACTGGTATTGTTGGTGGTAACATTGATAAAGATAATTCTTTTTTGGTAACTGCTGTAGATGTGCAAAAGGTTTTATATCTTAATTCATGTAAAGATAACTTGCCGTCACCTTCACCATATAAGTGCATAATGAGTTTTTCGGCAACTAAATATAAATCATCGACATTTTGATTTGGCTTATAAAATACGGATATCATCTTTTGTAACTCTTGATTTTTCTCTAATAAAGCTATAATTCTTTTTTTCCCTTTATTATACAAAGCACTTGTTGAGTCGCATCCGGCAAACGCGTGTGCGAATAAAATATATTTTTCTAAATGTCTATGATCTCTAGTTGAATATAATTGATTTTTCGTCTTATTTGCTAACATTTTATAAAAATACATTTCACATCCACCATAACAATGAGATATTAGTAGAATTAACAAATCTATATCATTACCGACTACTGCAACAAAATTTTCATTCGAATCTTTTAATTCCATTGCAGTGCGTATAATTAATGTGTCAGCATCTTCTTCAGCAATTTTTGTAGTAATGCCATTTCTTTGGAGATAATTTGATAATAAATCCACAAAATTGAATTTATTACTAATGTTAGACAGAAATTTTGCTTGATTCATAGTCAGCATTTTATCTTCAGAAATTTCGACATCAGCTCCAACATTTTTTTCTTTTCTACAATATCTTTCATAAGATTTTACTCCAATTTATTCATTGTTGTATCCATCAAAAACTACTGTCACGTTGCTTCCAAAATGTTTTCTAATGTACGATAAATATAATTCACAAACTTCTTTATATTTTTGACTGTGAGGCCAAACTACTGCGTGCAATAGCCAGCCGCCATCTACCGCATAAATCGTATCAACTTGCAATATATTAAGCGCAGTACAAGGTTTGAATAAATCATATAATTTTGATTTTGGGGTTTTTCTCATTAAACCTTTTTCATCGAATAAACTTAGTGGATAAGGTGTAAGCTCGTATGCAAATGCTTCTCTGGTTTTTTCAGCATCTCCGCTAAAAACAGTGCAAATTCTTTGAAATAATAGGTAAATATCTATAGTAGGTATATCATTGCCATTTTCAATATTAATATTGTTTGCAGAATTTGTTAAATTTTTTACTTTATACAGTTGTGACATTGAAATATTATTAGCATTCTTTCCAACCATAGATTCCATTCCTAACATGCCTTTTTCTATAGCTGTGTGACAATTGATGTTGGATCCACCTATTATTCCTGTAGAAAGTGATACTAGTACTAAGGGATGATGAAAGGGACGATGATTTTGGAGCCAGATTACTAATTCATTTATATCATTTTTATCTCTTTCTATTCGACTATTAGAAAGATCAACATGCTGTTCGCTGTTACTTGACTTCAATCCACAGTAATTTTCTAAACATTCCATTATATTAAATGCAGATGGCATAGCGAATAAATAACGAGCCACGACACTTGGGGTAACACCTCGACCATGTTTTAAATCCGTACCGAAAAATCTATTTAATGTTTGCTCAATAATCATATCACTCCATACACCCGACCATGCTTTATCCGATCTACGAATAGTGAAATAGCCTTGTTTGGTGTAGCAATCAAATTCTAAAGGATCCATTGTAAGTTCTAAACGTTCCATATCTTGAAGATAAATTTGGGCACTTTTTGCATACGCAAAATGGCCACTCGAGTAAAATAATGGTAACATATCTCTAATGCTCTGTAAATGTAGCTTCCAGTCGCCTAAACGTTCTGCTTCTATAAACTGCAATGCAACAGTTACACATTTAAAATATTGTATCCACAATTTTGAAGTCGGACCCGTGCTTTCAAGATTATTCAATTTCTGTATAAATTCTTGTGATAAATGTTTTATAAAATGGTCATGTTTGCATTTCTCCATTGAAGGAGGGTCTTCATTCCAGTTCTCGAAAAATTCTTGTACGAAAACTTCTACTCCAACTGTGTTTGTCATTGAATTGCAAATAATAATGCTTAAAGCTGTGAAACTTAAAATGTGAGCTCGTACTGCTCTTGAAAATGCATGACCAGCCAGCATTTTTTTTACAGATTCTTGAGCATATATTGTAGACCACATTTCCTCTAGTCCACTTCCGTCCATAATGTAACCAATAGCTCCTAAATAGGACATTAATAAATGGAAACCTCCTAAGCGAACAACAACATTTTTCAATTCCTTATGTTGCAGTTGTGCAACGATAGTGCGAGCTTTCCAGTATAATGGTTGATCAAAAGTCACAAACGTTGTTGTTTGACTTAATTTATGAGTTTCATTAACTGCATAATGTAAAGCTGTATTCAATGTTGTTCATTTAGATGGCGGGTGATTTATGAATGGTAAACAGGTTATATGAGATTTTGAATACATACTATCTTTTGATATGACCTCCATAAATGCTCTCCAAGACGGGAATTTTTCAATGTCCAAAGTTTTGCCCCACGCATATGCTGTATAATATTCTGGAAAAATTGATCGATCGCCTAAAGGAAGCTTTTTCACTGAAACAAATTCGAGACTTTCTAATGCATCTGATCCAACATTACTAAAGGGTACTGTTTTGATATGTTTATATGATGCGATATCCGTAGCGCTTGGCATTTTTAAACATTTCGCAGAACCATCTTCTACCTGAACTTCAAAATCTGGAGTATAAACTGCAACACCTCCTAAGCAATGAAAAGTTTCGCGACCATCTAACGTTCCAACATTATGATCAGTATTATCAATTGAACAAATGCACTATCAACATGTTCAATTTGTTGGTTTACTATGGTTGAGGCTTCATATAATTGAATAGATCTGTAAGATGCACTTACACCAAATTTCGAAAGTAAATCAATAATCAATCTCGATCCAGTCTTTCTATAAATATAAATGCCCAAAACTATTTGCAACTTTGAAAGAAAAGCTCTTGGGCGAAGATAAGCGACAATAGAATGAGCAATTATGTCACTTTCTATTTTACTATCTTCATTACTATTCCGTTTACCTTTTAGTAAAAGATTATTTAGAAAATTTTGTAGTAAGCTTGGTATCTCGGAATTGACGTTATCAAGAAATTTTTGAGCTGGTGGATAAGATGAATTTTGATATTGAATAATCCTCTTTTTTGTCTATTATTATTACTCATTGAGAGTAATGAATTTATTTTACGTTTTTCCCACGATAATGAATAATCCTCTTTTTTGTCTATTATTATTACTCATTGAGAGTAATGAATTTATTTTACGTTGCATTTTTATAAATTTACTATTAATTGTATTCAATAATACTGTCTGACTGCAATCAACAGTTGTAGAACAATGCTTTTTAAGTTCTTGTAATTTTATATTTAGCTGATTTGCATTATTTTCTAAATCATGTATATCAGCAAAGTGCACTGTAGTCCAAATTTCGTGATATAGTCTTGCTTGGAATAATTCTTCTTCCAATATTGGCTTGGTGATAGGTATTAACTTATATGGTTTGTCATATCCACATATCAATGAAATAACTCCTAACAATATAAAAAATTTCGGAAACATCTGAAACAAAATATAACCGATCTAATACTTATTCATATTTCGCCGCCTCTCCGCTACAGTGCGGCGTCTGCGCGTCGCCCCCCTCCACACCGCCGCACGCTGCCCCTCCGCTCGCGTTAAGGTAAATTAGTTTTTATTATTTATCTCGAAACTTTGCGCTTATCGGAAACGAGTAAAATTCATTTCCGATGTAAAATTTGACGCTCTTTCGATTGGTGTAAGCCATTTTTCCCTACGTTCAGCCATTATCGAGATATAAGCAAAATAAATTTTCAAACGCTGTTTTCTCATAAAAATACACAACCTACGAAGCTGAAACTTTCAAAATCGGCTTTTTCGACCTCGATTTACCTAATAACCAAAATGCAGCCATTCTCATGATAATTTGATTTCAGGCCTATTTTTACTGGACTATTTACTTAGTGTGTGTGTATGTGATGTACCTGCGCCCTCTCATGTCGAGCCACAGAAACGTCACGTGAGACAATCTAAAGGTAGAATGGAGAGAATGGAAAAAGCGATAGGAATGGAAGGGGACGGAGAAATTTTAACGTAAAATTTAAGCGAAGCACGGTATTAATAGACGGATTTATTATACATGTCGCACGCGGGAAGGTTTCGTCGAGAAATGTCCAGGTGATGGAGGTCATCTAATTTTTTTACCGGGGATCGATGTTCTTCTGCTCAATTTTCGCATGGATTGTGTATGCACTTCTCGTGACACCGATTATTAACGTTAATTAAGTTCGTTAAATCACTCATCTTCGCAGGTCACGCATGTACCCTGTAAGACGTTGTTTCTAACTAAACAAATGTATAAGAGATGGATGTATAGAAGTCGATGACACGTAAGCAAAACGTTATACTAGTAACGACACTGCAGTGTGAATCAATTGTAGATTGATCCACGCGCAAATCTTAGGTGATTCTTTCTTCGTGCGATGTTATAAATAATGCATTAACATATTACAAAAAAAAAGAAAAGGAGAAAACTCAAATTCCCGCTCTCGTTATAAAAGTCGAGCACGCGGCGAATAAGCTCTATTAAACGTGTGTCATTGTATTATAAAGGTAAATACCAAAAAATACTGTATTGTCGCGCGATGTAAGAGACGAATATTGAGTACTTTCGCTTTTTCTGTAGGTGCCATTTTTAGCGTTACCCCATATCCTTTTACCGCATACGCGATTTGTTCCAAATTTCATATCGGAGCCATCATCGGTGGCGATCGATGAATTCCAAAAGATGTTTTAATGATCAATAATGGCTGAGTGAAATTTTTTAACGACTCTGGTCAACCTTTCATTATTTGTTTGTACGCAAGTTATCGCATATTATTACTCCGACGCGAGCCATTACCACACCATCGTCGTTGTTAAGGCATCTTTTTGATATATTTTGGATTCGAAGAAAAAAAAAAACTAAGAAAGAAAAACGTCCTGGAGCGTGTTTATTGGGGAAAAATACGATTGAACGAGATTGCTAATATTTTTTTCCAGCGATCGATGGTCATTTTATACACCGATAAGGCGACTTTATCGTAAATGTATTAACTGTAATTATAATTATACGTAATTCTTAGAGATATAGTAGTGCGACTATTGCCGATCAATATATAATGCGTTCACAATAATTCAAGACTGCGAAGGATGTTTTGTAATTAAATTTATGTGAATGCCGCTTGCACGGATGAGTATCATATATTCCCGTTATATTGCGGAATTCGTTTGCGCTTTTTCTATGCGAGATAATATTAAATTAAATAATGGGGAAAAATTATACTTGGCCATCGTGTTTTTAAAGTGTGAAAAATTGAAGGATTATCGCTACATTTAACTATACCTAAGCTTTTCGAATGATTTCTGATACTTTTTGATGATTTATAATATTTTGTATCACGCAACGACTTTTTTTTTAAGGAGATAAAATGAAAAGCGGAATTAAAGAAGAAAATTAAGCGCAGATATTGTACAACATTGTTCAACTCGTCTATGCATATTAAGAAAAAAAGAAAAAATCTAAAAAAAAATAAACGACAGATTATTAAGTGTACGGGGGACTTCACGAAATTTCGATGTTCTCTTTAAAAGTAAGAATTTACCGAAATACACTGTTAAAGCATTAATAAACACAACTATAGAAATTTAAATAGATAGTTCGACATTTTCCGAGCCATTTTCGACCCGACAGCATATTACACCGACCTTGCATCAGTGTCGTGAATCAATTCGATTGTTCGCTGTATACGTACATTATTAAGCATTTTTCATTGACATGCACCTTCGGACAAATTGAAGATAAAATTCACGTCGACTTTTTGATAATTTTTTTACGTACCTTATATAATACGAACAAGCAATTGACAGACTGAGCATCGAATTTTTTACGTGAGTTTACACTTTTGCATTTTTGTAATTTACATTGTAGAACGTATATTTTAATATGGAATAATCGAACAACGTCGAACACGTACCTATAACTGTCGGGTTGGAAAAAGCGCACTTTTTCGCAAGACTTGAAAAAAAGTATGCTTGACGTTGAAGAAAATTATATATAAAAATTAAAACGAAGATGTAAACTAAGATTATAGTGTTAACACTTTTTCTAAACCTCTATCAACCGTTTGGGTTTCGTGCGGCAACTATATATATATATATATATACGTACCGATTTCGGTGAAAAGCGATAACGTTATACTTTGCGTATTCATCAAAACACTGTACGTTATTTTCATTATATTACTCTGAATTTGCGAAGCTCTGCTAACACGCCTTTGTGTGTAACAAAAAACTTTCACAGTATAATATGTTTATATTAATTATAAAAATTGCGTATTATGTCAAGTAAAAAAAAGAAAATAATACTTATTATGGATCATTGTCCGCTGCGTATTATGTATCATACATGTTCTTTTATAAGATTTAGCTATTAATGGCGATAAGAATAAATCCACACATAAAAACTATCGCACGTCTCTTAATTCCAGATTATTCCCTCGTTTCACCTTTGAATATATCCACGTAAAATCTGCGTATTTTTAAAATGAGCAAACGCATTATTTTTCAACCAATGTGTTGCACAACAAAAAAATTTAAATCGTAAGGAAAACAGAGCTCGCGTCCTTGCTTGCAAAAAAGAATCGTCTCGAAAACGTCGGCTAATTTTATCGGCACATACGCGATCGCCGGATCGATTCTCACCGGAGCGTGAACCTGCCGTGTAGTCCTCGCGCTAGACGACGCACGGCATTTGTGACCCGGAGTCGTCTCTGCGAGGTTCGGCACAAGATCAAGTGCCTCTCGCTGATTTATCCTCAAAGTCTGTTCTATACCGCAGCGACTCCGAAATGCACGTGAGTTATACTTTTGCTATTCGTTATTTTCTATTCGTTTTATTATTATTTACGTTTTCATACGTAAAAAAATATGTATATCGTCGTATTTTGTACAACAGTGTGGAAAAAAAAATTTGCTCAAACAATTCAAAGCTTCGAAGTAGAAAAAAACAAACAAAAACGAATATATCCGAGCGATACGCATAATTAACGACGAGTTTACATTTGTACGTGCCTGCATTGCGCGATAAATGCAAAGCGCGAAATCTGACAAACCGTAAATTTAAATTCGCCGCGTTTTTTCCGATTTTCCCTTTATACAAGTCGACATACAAAGCTCTCATGAATATTATCTGTCGCGGCAGCGAGGAATTTGCATGAACTCTGGTAAAAATTTTAATCCGCGCGAATGAAGGCTACTGCACTGGTGGTGAGCATCTATATTTCATACGATACACTCTATACTGACGGGATCTCATTACGCGTATAGCTATATGCGTATGTCTATGTAGCTGCAGCTAATTCGTCATTGCTCGTCGGATCTGATCCTCAATAATTCGTCGATAATTTCCATTAGTGTCGATTAATCAACTGCTATTGTAGGAAAATTATCGTTGACGTAGCTTGTTACAGTTGATGTTTACTACTGGCATTGCTCTTCAATGCTCCGTAATTTAGTTTCGCTATTTCTAAGTATACAAGCTCGAGCGCCTTTTTTGAAGTCGAAAAACGGGATGAATCGAAAGATAGCCACGATACGCTCACATCAGTCTTCAACGCTACAATGTCGTGCCTTTTAATCGAGCTTCGGTGAAAATCGTCCTATTTTTTGATAAGCCGCACGTGCGCGTAAAATTAAAACCCAGAAAAGCTCGTCGACAAATGCGCGACATCGCGACACATCGCAACTACTTTTAAAAAACAGATCCCGAGGTACGTTATTCAGTATATTGCAATAATTGAAAATCGATTATCTAGATACATATACTCTGCAGTGTAGCATACAACTGACAACTTAACAAGTATACAGCTCGTGTCATAATAGAGAAAATGTAAAAGCGAAATGTAAGCTTTTATTTGAGTGGTCGCGAGAGTCGATTTCTCGATTCGTCTCTCACGTGTGTACGTACACTCCATATACGCGAGGTCTCTTGCTCGATCGGCGAAAGTGAAATTGGAGAATTTATTGGAAGTAATGGAACAGAATCGACGAGTCACGTCGGGGTTAAATTGTAGAGAAAAATGTGCGACGGCGTATAACGGACAAAGTGATTGTTTTTGCTGTTACGCATAGCGAAAAGTCGATACATCTATATTATAATATACTCTATTGAGGGGGAAAAATTAATAATCGATTCGCCAATAAAAAGATCGTTTGCAGGACACTCCCTATAATATACTATAGCCAAGATTATCATCTCGTACACCTATACATATCCGGTCGACTCTTGGACATTCTTTCGAGGGCAGAGAGGGTCTAGTTGCGCACGCGATACGGCCTTCCCATTTTGACCCCCCGTGAATTTTCCTAGTCTCATTGCCGCGCGTGTACCGGTTGCTGCTCTCTGCTGGAATTCGCGGAGACCGTAGTTTCGAATACGGTCTTCTGCAGTAGAGGCTTCCTTGATAATGTGCAATTATGTGAGATGGTTAGTTATATACATGTGTGTAGCGAGATTTCGAGGGCTGGATTCTCGGCTTTTTGGAGAGGTTGAGAGGACAATTTCGGAGGCTCTAGGATTGAAAACCAAGACGTTATATTGTTTGATTTGCTACGTATACCTGAAGAATTTGCTAAAATTAATTGGAAATGTTTAGTTACATATTTTTTACAATAATTATTAATCAACGTAGACTAGAGTGGTAATTAATAATTTTGTATATTTATATACGTATCAACTAAATATGAATAAAAATATACAGTATATTAAAAGCTTTTACTTTGTCGTAAAATAATATGAATCACAAATCGGTCGTAATTATAGTTTTACATTATGTAATATAATATTTTAATATTATAAATATATTAATAAAAATATCATCATAATAATACGTGATGGTTCAGTGATAAACCCTATTTATTTTAGAAAATTTTCATTTTTAACATCATAGAGAGCGAATATTAAACAGTTCCTTGAAATCTTCAACAAATTGCAATAACTCTCCTCCACATTCGAAGCGACACGCTCGTTGCTCTCACAATAATCCCTCGTTTATACCAAGAATGAAAATTTCCGCCTCTCAGCGTCCCTCGATTCCAAAAATAGCCTTTCGTCTTCGAGGCGTAACGAAATCCCTCGGCATTTGAAACAAGGAAAAGAGACTCCACTCAATCAAGTCCATAGACGCATATACGCATGCCGACAGTGTGGCAATTAAACGAGCCTCTAATTGTCGTCCAGACGTGCCGCGAGTTTCGTATTTCCGCGCATTTCGAGGCCTACTTATGCTACACTGTGCGAGACGCTGCAGAGACGTACACTAGCGCTTCGTCAATTCCATTGCGACGAGTTTATATAAGGAGGAAATGCTTAACTGATGCTCCAGTCCGAGGTTAACAGCGTCGTTGTGCTAACTGAAAAGGATTGTTTACTTTGCTGGTTAATACGATTTTCGGCCTTTCGCACTTACTCCGCTCGATCGGAATATTCTCGCCCTGCGCTTATTTTTCGATAATTTTCTCTTTGTCGTTAACATAAATTAAAAATAAGTTAAATTTATACTTTTTGAAAATCAACTAAGCTTCTATACCGTAGTCGAAGCTTTTTGTCAAGTGCTACATAGCTGCAATTAAGTAATCAGGTTCGGCGAGTTTCGTCTAGTGCGGTGATCTTCGGGTAAATGCGTTATAAACTTATTATACAGTATAGGTCGTAGTTAGTTAGCAGTGCAGTCAAGCTTGAGGCGTGTAAAGTGTTACGGCAACTTCCGATTTAACGCAAAGTTTCATCCAAGGCACTATACGTTCAGCTAAACAAGCCTATATACCAGCACTCGATAACAGTTTTAATTCGGCTAGAACAGCAAAATGTAGATACTATATCCACTTGTTTTGATATTCTCGTATATGTCAGTCGCTCGATCAGTATTAATCAACCGGGCAAACAAGTGTGGCAACATTCGAATTCAAAAGTGGAGTCATTGATCTAGCCGATGAATCAACTCATTGTACACGACGGAGCTTCTTTTTTTTCATCGGGACTGCTGACCTTTTATCTCACTCGGGCACACATTTTATCGGAAAACATAGCGCGATTGCAATTTTGAAACAAAGTGACGAAAATAACAAGTCTATACTATACAGTATACACACGATGTTTTTCCATTCACAGACAATAAGCTTCGATCAACGAATGTCAAGTGCACCGGTATATGCGCGCGATATCCCGTGCTTATTTCGGCTGATTTAGCTTGATATCTCACGGCTGGTCGAACATCCTCGAGTGAGAGAGTCAGAGAAAGCGGGAAAAAGAAACGCTTATACCCGCGGTGTTTACACTCGATATAGCGAAGGAACTCTCGCGGCTGATCTCGAGATTGATATTTATTATTGGAAATAATCGAAGCCCAGTCAGCTGTATATATTCGTTCTCGAGATCTTCTTTTTTTCTCATTTGAAAACCGTGCGACAGGCGGTCTAGTCGACATCAGAAATCAATCGGGAGATTATAAGAGATTCACGACGGGGAAAAAATCGATGCTTCCATGTATTATGCAGTTGTTTTGATACGTATACGTGAGCGTAGCGGTGTCGCGTGTCGCGGTTACTTTTGCGACAAAGGAATAGCGGGCGACTAAGTGGTCACTGACGGTTGAGCTAAATCGACCTCCTCACGATCGATTGTAGGCAAATTAGGTGGAACAAAAGCCAGATGACTGGTGCGCGCATGTGATTTGGAGGGAAATTCAGCGTTTGGGCTCTCGAGTTACAGGATGTGCTGCATGCAGCCGCAGCGTACACGTGTAATTTCATTACTTTTAAAAAGCTTTTCTTTGATTTGATACTTTGGAAATATCGTAAATTCCTTTGTGCGTTATCGAAGCAATTGTGTTTGCTTGCTCGGTATTCGACTATTACAGCGCGTATACGCAATCGGGATATTATACCGTTTCTGGCAATGCAAACAGGCAAGCATTAAAGTAAGCAAACATCATCGGCGAGTATAGGGCATAACATCGGATTGTTTTAATCGTATAATATCGTTGTGGCTACGTACAAATCAACGATAATTTCTTGCACAGAACTTTTCTCGAAACGAAAAAGCTTCTCCAAAAAAAATCCATAATATCAATCCTTACCGAAATTCCGCAACAAAGCTGACGCTATATTTATCCATATTAAAACACGAGAGGGAGCATCAATGCATTAGGTTAGTTTAAATTATGGTTCGGCATCAAATACATCGGGCATTAAGCGAATAGCGTATATCCGCTGGGGTGATTTAGCGCTACATACTACACGCACGAGGTCATCTGCGCTGCATATAACTCATTCTGCTGTAGGCGCTCTCGGCTACTATATGGCAATCTGCGACTCGTAATTATTTGTACATACCTGTAGTAATTGATTACTTGATTTCGATTGTTTGTTTCGGGGATTTTAGGAGGGGAGGCAGCTGTCACGCTGTACTGCATCGAACGAGAGATTCTGCTAAATTAGTTAATGGATTAAGCAGCGTTTTAGTGGTGAACAAATTTTGGGAAACGGTTTTCGTTTGTTCAAAGTTTATGATTGATAAAATTCAAAGCTTCTTATAACAGCGAGTCATGATTCTGCAATTGAGAATATTGATGCATATATATGTATAGATCGACCTGTTATTACTTTAATAAAAATTGCACGCTATAATATAATGGATGACTCACATCACATAGAGGATATCGAGCAACGTATTATAATCGTGTAAATAGTCTCTTAATCACACCTCGTGTGATCAACCCAATTTATGCCAGCTTATAACTTTTACATTCATTACTTGACGCAGTTTCATAGTTAGTTTAATAAATAGTAGATCGTCTTTAAAATTAGAGATTACGCCTAAAATGAAAAAACAATATCGTTCATCCAGCAAAGCCAAAAGAACCAGCAGCGACAGTACACACACAGCATTCAATAATCCAGAAGCGTCAGCCGATCCCATCTCCATTAAGCCAACTTCCACATCCCACCACACGCGTCCCTCTCTTCCCCCCTGCTCAACACACACGCACGTCGTAATTGGCCGCTGCGCGAATATGCGTTGAAAATTTATCGCTCGATTTTATTCGATCGCGGTTTCGGCTCTCTCTCTCTCTCTCTCTCCGCATGCTGTATACATATGCGCGTAGCTGTCCGATCGAGCGGAGACATGTAGTGTGCGCGGTGGTCATCGCAACGACCGGCCGACAGTAAACTTCCGCGGCCTATCGTCAATTTCTTCGTCGCTCTGTCTCTGTGTGTAGTGTTTTGGTTAACTGCTGCCGCTGCTGCTGCTACTGCTGTGGTGCTGGACTGCTCCGTGTGTCGTGGTGCAAAATAACTGGGATCACTGCTTGCTGCGGAGAGATGGCGAAGGTACAGTGCAGCGCATCGGTGAACTATTTTCGGGAGGGACCGCACTCATCGATTCTGTGCGCATCGTTTACAATATTGTGCTTTTGAGAAAAAGACGAAAGTTACGTAAAACGTGTTCGTCTGCTGAATAGCCGATATGCATTATAATCAGTGTTAATTACTCAGTTGTACTCTTGTAATTGTAGTGCATGATTATACTATATAGCTAATGAACGCTAACAGTGTAAAATTCATAACGAAAGTTTCGTATTCCAAGCAGTATCTGGCAGAGTCTGCAGAAATAAGGCGTAGTTTTATATTAATGGGAATAACCTTTCCAGTTAACTCTCTCAAGCGCATCGTTCAACATCCCCCGAAGCCGCGCACATCCCTCTAAAACAGCAAAATTCCAGCAGCCTTTCAAAAACGCAGCCGGAAAACACTGCAGCCGCACACTCTCCTGACCCATAAACCCAAAACTTCGCATTCCCCTCCGCGCGATAAATCACTCCCGCGAACAACGCAAACACCTCCAAAAAAGCTCAAAAGCTGCAACAGCATCCGCGGCACGTAGCGATCGTTATTACAGCCAAGTGCTAATCCCCACGAAAGCCAAGAAAGCTTAGAAGCTTTACTGCACTGCGTGGAAACGCAATTTCCAACTGTGCATTCCAACAACAGTCGCCCGCGCGCTGTGCGCTAATTTATCTCGCGAAAGAAAGTGTCGGAGCTCAAGTTTATTCGCAAGCCGAGCTTGTTCGCTTGGGACGCGTTCTTTTTACTTTTCGGGATAACGCGCGGGCGCAGACGATACAACGTTTTCGAAGAGAGCACGCGGAGAAAATTGATTGCGATCGCATTTAAAGCCGGAATTCGATCTTTATGTAGTTCGTTTTCCGCTTCTCGTTCGCTATATTTGCTGCAAGCTATATTATAATGTTGTATCATTAGACTGCGTTTCGCCTTGGGCACGCCTAATGGGATAGCGTATAGCTTAATTAATTTTCGGAACTTAGACATTTAGTTGGTCTTCTCTTTCATGTTGCGGATCAATTACTATGCGTCCAGGCTTGCTTTGATCCTTTCAAACACACATTACAGTAATGAGTAGTCGTTCGCTAAATGTCTCCTCATATTCACCTGTTACTACTTACTGGATCACATTTCCGAATCCAGCATAGGTATCCTACGATCTTATCGGTTCTAATATTCGGCATTAAAACAATTGAAAAATATACAGCGTTCATTTTACCGATTTTCGAACAGCAAAATTTAAACACGATAATTAATTCTGATTTCGAACTTAAAAATAAAAAGATATTATGCACAGAGAAAGATGCAAAAAAATAGAATAATACTGAAGCACATCTATAGTATGTGTGCACTGATACGATTGTCCGGTTTATCTCAGGGATTACTGGGCACCTGCGGCGAAAAACAGCAGGTGATGCTGCTCCTGCTGATCCAGATCATTGTGATCGTGTTAATGGGGACGCTGATGACGTACGGGCCTGAGGCGCGTCCCGTTCCGAGAAACCGTTCAGGTAAGCATACACACACACACACATCTCTCACGCATTGTACATATATCTGCGTATAAACGTTTACCTATACACACACACACACACATATACGTATATAGACGCGCATCTCTATATAGAGCCGAGACGACGCGGCCCGTTGAAAGCGGCTCGTTGTCTGACCCGCGACCACATTGTCGCCTTGTCGTGCGGGCACGTATAGACGCTGATGGTTATATATATATATATATATATATATATATATCTCGCGTGTATGTATACCTATGGTGATGGGGAGTGGGGGGGAGGGGGTGTTTGTTCGATGCAGACAATGCGATTGGATATTTTGTGTAATCTTGGTCAGGCGCGATAGGTATATAGATAACTGCTTGCATATTATTGTGAAAGTTTTTTGTAGACAAAGGCGAAAAGTATAACGTAGGCATCAAGAGCTTTTTTAGTTATTTAAAGATTTAGACATAAAACTATAGGATCAAATGACTTCATATTCTGGTAGTTGAGGAACCACATTTCGCAAATTTGTTTCTGACTAACGCGGACTTGATAAAATTATACTAATATAGTAGAGACTGTAAAGATTTTACTCGCCACTTTTCTCCATGAGAATTTTATTGAAATGCTCGAATTTATGTAATTATAACAGCTACGATGGAATATGTTGAAAATTGTACAGTGGTAATTCAAAGAAATCTCATGTTGTACAATGAACCGATCAATGAAAAGTTGAAACTATTGTACATGTAAATGAAATTTCAACTAAAATCGAATTAATCAAAACTCATCAGTTCATCAGAATTATTTCGAATATTAAATTAATTTAATATTGCATACTCAATAAAACTCATATTCGATTCGTCATTTGACCTATAAAAATGTATTCCGAACGAATTTCACAATTTTATAAATATAACTTCATAATTATCACGTGAGCGTTAATCACGAGATTTTTCATCAAAAAACATGTATTATTATGTACGTATCGATATCACTTTGAAAACGCAGCGCGATAAATTCAATGCAAAAACTATACCCAATACACATAGTCTACCAAAATAACATCGCGCAATAATTCGCTGCGGTAAGGTACAGATACACACACACACGCTCGCGCGCGCACTATCCAGTCAGAATTATCCGCTGCATAGAGATGCACGTTTAAATAGAAACGATGCATTTACCGAAGCCAGTGCACAGTATCTAAATAAGCGGGAGATTCGCTACTGCGATACTGCATTACAAACGATGCACAAAATAGGCAGTTTCGCAATGATTTATAATGCCGAACATCTTTCAAGTTTCAGCGTATTCGCCAACAAACAGTTGGCTCGCGGATGACAAGAAAGACGATGATCCTCCGCCGCTGTATCCGAGTACGTATATTTAACTTTGTTTAATTGATTCACTATCACCATACATATATATGAGCAAACCATATGTCGACAAAAGTTATTACGGGCCAATTACCAACTACCAATAAACAGTCTATTTTGCACTCAAGGTAAGCTAGCATCTGGCTGAGCAAATTTTTTTTTTCTCCAGCTTTTAATAGATTTGTTATTGCAGCTCATCTCGGGCATTTTTGATTTGCCTTTTCGAAGAGTTATGAACCGCAAAGTGTCCAACTTATTAATACTTTTGCGTGTAGATTATTAACGCACGAGATTCCAACCGTTAAACAGACAGCCTGATATAAGTTCGTATATTAAAAATATACAATCATCAATATTTATATAAAGACAATTCTAAAAACTTTTCTAATAAACAACAAATGCACGCGCACAATAGAAATTTTCGGAAAACGACATAAAAAGGATCCATCTCCCGAAAAGCTCGAGCACAAAGCGCGCCGATTTCTCAATAGCTCGCCGGCTCGAATAAAAGAATTGCAAATAGCCAATTTCGCTGCTCAAAGCCTACACGTAAATAGATACATTCACCGCGAGATACGCCGAAATTTCCAGTCTCCCGAGTGTCGCTTACCGAGAAACACACTTATAATCAGCGGAAAGTAAAAGAAAAAGTAACTTACAACGCTGCGGTAATATGAACAGGACGACGCGACTGGCGCACGCGATAACTTTGCTATTCATCGAGGGTTTCTTGCTCTGCGGCTTTCTGGCCGCTTTCGATTATGCTAAGCTACACGCGAATGAAGTCAGCAGCAACGAATTGCCGGTCACGTTCGCACGTAAGTCTTTACCCGCAGCCGCAAGCTCTGTATGTGTGTATGTACTGCAAGCTCGACTTTCGAGAGAAGAATGGACTTGAATTGTACGTGTCGTGGTGGTTTAGGAGAATCGTCGGTGTGCGAGGTGCATTAAAAATTTTTGTACTTTTTTCGGATGCGATTTAGTGCGGTTCACTGTATACTCTGCGGGAACATTCTACATTGTTTATAATCCAATATAAGCTTTCTCAAGCCGTATGAGTATCGATCAAGAAAATTTGAGCACACGGCACTTACTAAAAAAAGATTCGAATTGACTTGTTGATTCCACTAAATGCGATAAAAATAAAGTGAATACCATATTGCCGTGTGTAAATAATTAAAGATTTTTAGTATGTTATTAGTTTCGCCGCGTCTGCAGAGGGCATTGATGCAAGCATTACTATATATAATACACTGAACGAAAACACACCGCAGATCGATGTAATCCAAGAAAGAACAGCAGCGCTACAGCGCGCAAATAGAGAAAGGCTCCGTCGTTAAAATTTATACCGTACACGCGCCCGCGCGCACACATACGGCTACATAAAAGAGGGCGAGACGAGAATCGAAGAATCTAATTCAGCCAAGTGAGGCGAAACTCTGAAAAAGCGAAGAAAAACGCGAAACGAACCGTCCGGTACAGATATTGCCTCGGCGGCGTAGCTGTGGAATTGAAAATAAATTGCATCTCAATGCGATTTTCTTTTCTATGAGCCGTTAAGGACTGCATCGAGTGAAATTAATTGAACGCGAGCGGGAATTTCAAATTCGCTCGCCCGAGACTTTTCAGCGCGTAATTTTAAAACGCCGTGCTAGCTCCCTGTTTATTAGGACGTTATTAATATTTTGCGAGGATGTAATGGGGATATACAGGGCTACAGAGTTAGTTTAATTGTTTAAGTTTGATATTGCAAAACGGAGAGGGGCAAGAAAATTCTCGACGCAGCTTACGGGCTTCCGCGAACAATGCGTATAATCAAAGCAAGTTTATGCTACCGAAGCCTGGAAGTCTAATAAAATCAAACTTTGCTATGCATTGTGAATTATGACGCTCGCAATCCTATACTTAGTTTTAATTATTTTAAACTTGACTGGCGGGAAATTCAAATTATTGAGCAAACACAAGCATCCTTCCGCTATCAAAACAATCGCTCGCATCTTATGGTACTCACCTATTGAGTATATATTATACTCTGTCGCGATCAAAGCGCGTCGAATACTGAAACTGCTGCCGGCTAGAAAGTTATCTACCCCCGAATAAAGCTAGAATCCGGCTACATAGTCCTCTCTCGCAACCAAGTTGAATTTCGCGCCGTTAGTTAGTGGTACCCCTCTCTAACTATTATAATATCTGCTTTTGACTGCAAAGCGACGATGGTCGAGGGAGAGAATTTTCCAGCTCTCGAAATGCTTTCCAGTGTACCAGGACGTGCACGTGATGATATGGATCGGTTTCGGATTTCTCATGACTTTCCTCCGGAGGTATGGCCAAAGTGCTCTGGGTCTGACTTTCCTCGTCGGGGCGATACTCGTCCAGGTCGCCATGCTCTGCGAGGGAGTATTCAATATCGGGAAGAACGGAAAGGCGCATCTCTCACTGAAATCGTGAGTATAAATGCAAAAATTTGAAGAAACGGTATATGACTCCACGAGAGGGAAAGGCATTCCAGTGGAGCGTCTATAAATATAGTTATAAAAATAAAGAAGAAAGTATATGCGCACAGGCTGAGAGACAAAGGGCCGACTAGCGGAGACGAGCAGAAATTCAGGGGAATCAACAACTGCTTTTCCCGCAGGAATATCCCCGCGCGTTTCGTATAACACGTCTGTTAACGCGACGGTATATATCTGATGTATATGCACACTTGTTTCCAACTACTATTGCTCTTAGCGGTTTTACATTAATTTTCGACGCGACGTATTCGATTCGAGAATTCATTTTTTCTCCGCAAAAAAATCCTGCCAGGAAACTCCGCCGAAGCACACACATCCGAAACACAGCTCCTCTCGATCCTACTGTGTGCATACGAGCATGAAGCCCTTCACCGCTGAATTATCTCCCGTGTAACCAGCCCAGGCCCATTATCATAGATACAGCATTATAAGTGCGCTCGCGCGCGCGCAAGCTTTAATACAGCGGGCTATAGCGTTCGTATACATGCATGTTTATGTGTTTGTGTACAGACTGCTGAGCGCGGACGTGGCTGTGGCGGCGCCTCTGATATCGATGGGTGCGTTGCTCGGCAAAACGACGTACATGCAGCTAATCGTCATGGGCATCATCGAGCTCGTCGTCTACACCGCCAACAAGTACATTGGAGAGCACCATTTCGTGGTAGGTTGATGTTTGTTGGATTCGCTGGCGAAAATTTGCTCGATGATTCGTGCGAATGGCCAGAGCGAGATTGATAAATTGTGTGGTCGGGCTTTAATTTTTCTCAAATAGCTCCTTCAAAGTAATTATGATGAAGTTATATGTCGAGATTAAACTGAGTGCCGCACTTTTGAAAATATCCGCATGAAATTTATTTTTACGACTCTACTCCAATTCAATTTCAATTGAAGCAATTTAATATAAATAGCGTTTAACTGAAGCTAGTTGTACCAATGATTTTTATTGCCGTATGATCAATAACAATAAGCGATGCGTATGTTGAAATACAATTACAATAAATCCAAGCGTAGAAATTCAAATTATAATGAATCATTATTCAGGTAGTCGACGCCGGCGACAGTATGTACGTCCACGCGTTTGGCGCTTATTTTGGCCTGGCCGTCAGTTTCGTCTTCGGAATGAAAGAAAAGCCTAAGGAACACAGCCTCGAGGGTTCCTCCTACGAGTCCGATATTTTTGCGATGATCGGTCAGTATTTTAACTTATTATCAGCAGTTATACCAAGCCTTTTTTAAGTTGGTTCGAAAGTCATTTTTAAAAATTAAATTTATGCCCCAGGCGAAACAAAATAACAACGATATAATAACAACGTATGAATTTCATGAAAATAAATCGCAGGAACGATATTCCTCTGGCTGTTCTGGCCGTCGTTCAACAGCGCAGCTTTAAAGGGCGACGAACAGCGTCGGGCTATCATCAACACACTTCTGTCGATCGCCGCGAGCTGCGTCATCTCCTTTGCCGTATCTGCTTTCGTTTCGAAGCAGAGCAAGTTTAACATGGTTCACGTACAGAACTCAACTTTGGCCGGTGGTGTTGCCATCGGAACCGCTGCTGGTGAGTTTACACTTTTGAACGAGAAAGAAACTGCTGTCGGAGCCAGTATTCGAAAAAAAAAGAATTTCCACAATCTACGAACTATAGATTTGCTATCGAAAAGTCACTCAAGCGTCGCAAAGCGATACTCTCTGCCAACCCTCTTTATTATCAATGCGGATAGCGACATTTTGCTGTGCCGAAAATAAAAATGGCCTAAAAACGTCAAAGCCGATATCAATCAGACGCCCCTGTCAAAACTGTCGATGGCAGGTGATATTAAATCTATACTGCTTCGGATACGATTTTCTGGAGTGAATCTTAAAAGTGAAAAAGTCTGCTTTTATCTCGAACAATAGGAGATATTTAACTCGACTCTGTTCGCGTCGGTAGAAACTTATTCAAAGTTAAATTGTGGTATTACAAACTTTTGCAGTTTAAAAATGCTCTTGCATTAAAGACAGATTTTCTGGTATTACTCAAGCTGAACGCTGAAAGTGCGTTCGATTATTGAAAAATATGAATCATTTTACAGGAATGATGTGCGAACCCTTTGGCGCCCTTGCGATAGGCAGCGCCGCCGGTGCGATCAGTGTTCTCGGCTACAAGTATCTCACGGTAAGAAACTTTTCCTAACAATAAATCATACTCTTATTTAAAATTACGCCTTTGTGCTTAATACATGCAAATAGATTGCTATATAAAACGCGCTAAGGTCCAAACAAAGCTCGCGAAGTGTATGATATACATGGGGGTGACGGCTCAGAGGAAAGTTTTAACGGATTCATAAATTTTGATAAATGCTGAGTGCGACACGCGCGCGAGTGAAAGTTTTTAGCGCGCGGCGGTGTGCTGCCGAAATACACGGCTTAAAACAGCTTAAGCAAGTACAGTGCACCGGGAGCGACGCACTTGGATTTCTCCCCATTTAATCCCCTGTATTACGGAAAACTTGCTCGCGGGCGAGAGCTTTTCGGAGCTTTTTAAAGAGTTCGCTCGATCGATGCTCGATTAATAAGTCACGATATCCGTTTTTGTTTCATTATGAGCGACAAGATGCCTTTTCGAAGTTTTGAATGATTGATTTATGCGCAGCCGCTGATTCAAAAACGACTGAGGATACACGATACGTGTGGAGTGCACAATTTGCACGGGATGCCGGCCGTGCTAGCCGGACTTTTCGGAGCTCTTCTCGCTGGTCTGGCTAACGAAGCCGATTATAACTACTCGCTCTACGAGGTAACGGTTTATTTTTCGCTAATCAGTGCGAACGCACAGTAAGTATTAATTTATAACGTCGAGTAAACTGATCGAAATTTTCAATGTAAAGCGAAGCGAGGAAAAAAATACTTTTGAAAGAGGCTCATATCGCCAATCTCGCATGCAAACATCGATACAGTAACGGTCTAATTTGTGTTTCGCAGATATTTCCAGGCCGGATTCCAGGACTAGGTCCTAATCTCACGGAAATAAACGAGAATTACAGGCTCTCGCTAAAACCTGGGCCGAACCGCAGTGCCGGACAGCAGGCCGCATATCAATTATTGGCGCTGGCGGTCACACTGGGAGTCGCCATTGTTTCTGGATTAATAACGGGTAATCGACGGTCAACTCTCTCTCTCGTTCTCTCTCTCCCCCTTTCTATGCATGAACGTCCGCTATTTGAATGAACGAGAGGCCGCGAATCATTTTCGTACGCGCTGATGGCAGCCGATGATATTTCCTCGCTGAGTGTCATTATTAACTAGATAAAGCTGTCTGTGCTTGCGTTGAATATGCCTGATGCCGACCAGCTTGGTCAATGTTTCCTCGTCCAATGATTGTCGATTCTTGTTTGCGAACTCGAATTATAGTAGTCCCCTTTTGTTCGTTTGTGACGTGATGGATTTTTATGTGATTTCAGGATTGATCCTGCGAATGTCAATATGCGGTACCATCACGGAAGATCAGAAGTTTGATGACAGCGTTAACTGGGAGTTCGAGGACGAGAACGCGGTACACGATATTTCGTCCGCTAGCAAGGATGGCAATGATCGCACTGCCGAACAACTTTCCATGGGCCACATCTAATCTAAGATTTTGAGTTTACGAATCGTATTTTAACCGAGACGAAGGATATTTTACACGCACAGAGCGAAAAATCCGAATTTTCTCGTATAAATAAGTTGACAAAAATTGTACAGTATTTGATGTAATCGATAAATATTTTTTAATATATAAGATTTACTATAAAATTCTCTCTTAACTCTAGCTTTACAATAAATATGCTGTATATTAAAACAACGGTGATTCAAATCAACACTTGATCAAGCTGCTCCAACTCCACGTAATAGTAGGGTAGTCGCTCAAGGATCGACTCCCGTTTCCCACGACAATTGTACAAAAAAGTAACGCGATCCTCGAGAATCGACTTTTTTTCCTATGTAACATCAATTGATTTTCCATCATATATATATATATATATATATATATATATATATATATATATATACATATATATACAATTCATTAAGTTCGACGAAGAAGACATTGAAAAATTGCTTATCGAACTTGTATAATAAATATATCAATGAAATTCAACAGCAATTCAATGAATTTTAGCCTAAATAGATTTATAATAGAAATAGGTAACGTGTTCACTTCATCAAAGCGTGGACCACAGCCTTTGCGTTCAGGGACTTCAAGTCCGTATAAGTCTGACCTGTGCCGACGAAAACGATCGGCTGGCCAGTGATGTACGTCATAGATATGGCTGCACCCACCTGTAAAATATTTCCTTGTTAACAATTCTGTCATCCCATACATTATTATTTATATGATAACCAAAGTACCTTGTCATCAATGGTATCAAATTTAGTGAGGACGATACCGTCGATGATGTGAGGATTGGTCGAGTTGCTGTAGTCAGCGAGAGCCTGATTGAATTTGACGAGTTGATCGACGGCTTCGTTACCGACGAGCGCCTCGCCTACGAACAATACAAGATCCGGCTCGTTGACCTTGATCAGTTTGGCGAGGGCGCGCATCAGCGGCTCGTTGTCCTGCATACGGCCGGCCGTGTCAACCAACACGACGTCAAAGCGCGAGTCCGTCGCGAAGCGAATTGCTTCCATCGCTATACCTGCTGCATCCTTTCCGTATCCTAATAGAAAAAAAAGTGATTTCTCATTAAGCACAACGAACAAGAAAA
Source organism: Trichomalopsis sarcophagae (assembly GCA_024372645.1). Lineage (NCBI taxonomy): Eukaryota > Metazoa > Arthropoda > Insecta > Hymenoptera > Pteromalidae > Trichomalopsis > Trichomalopsis sarcophagae. Next base: position 525,814 of record QLSS01000072.1, read on the forward strand.
ATCATACCAGCAGGAAATCAACCTTATATCTTTATCACCTTTCTCATAGAGCTGCACCATCGTCATATTTCCGTGCTTCTCAGGCGGGTGAAGCGCGTTCAGGTGCTTCATATGAGTTCTTAACTGCTCTACAGCGCCAGCCCTGAAGGTATCGCAAGCAGCAATCAGAACTCTAAAGTTGTTCTCGATCAACCAGAAGCATATCTTAGCCAAGTTAGTGGACTTTCCAACTCCGTTGACACCACAGAAAGCCATAACGTAAGGCCTGCCGTTCTTTTTGGCCTCAAAGGCGTCACGCAGGATGTCGACGCGGCGCTTCGGCGACAGAATTTGTACTAGAGCGTCAGTTAACGACGCTTTCACGGTGTTGGCTACGCTGTCGAACGTACCAAGAACCTTGCCCTCAAGTTTAACGCAGATGGAGTCGCAGAGTTTTTGAGCGATCTCGGCAGCGACATTCTTCGAAATCAGGTGATCCTTGAGCTTCTCCAAGACTGGACGCATGTCCTCCTCTTTAAGAGCCTTATTTCCTACTAGATTTTTAAATATGGAGAACACACCACCAGATTTCTTTTGAGATTGAGTCTTGACTTGCTCGACTTCTGGCTCGTCAGAGTCCTCGTCTTCTTCGGAATCGCTTTCGACCTCAAGATCCCGAATCCCACCTTTCATTTGACCGATAATCTAGAAAAATTTTTTGTAAATAAACAGTTGAATATTTTTAGATTAAAAACTTTGAATTTACGTCAGTCATACAGTCGTATCAGCCGCTACGTATTCCCCAGCGTCGTCTGGTTTATCTTTAGTACGTTCTAAATTAGCGAGATCCTTATTGGTTCCACCAAGTTCCCACACTCTGGGCTTCTTACCAGCTTTCTCTGGTTTTGGACTTTTCCTGCGCGATATTAAAAAATTTTAACATTACACTCTAATCACTTTATTAGAATACGTATTTGAAAAAATTAACTTACTGCTTGTCAGCCTTCTTTTTTGGACCAGAGGCCATTTTTTGAGCCAATTTCAAACGATTAGCAAGCAGAATGTCTTCATCCAGAACACCATTTTGAACAGTAGCAGGCTTAGGAGAGTCTGGTACTTTAGGCACTTCAATGGGTTTGTCTAAAAATGAAATAATTGCATTGTAATTTAATAAATTTGATGAATTTTATTTATGGGTAAAATAGTCAAAATACAAATTATGAAGTCGCAGTTTTAGCGGAGAACATGCAAAATAATAATAAAGCAAAGTGTCTCACTATTGACTTACGTTGACCTTCACCAGCATCATTGGTCCCTCTCTTTTTTTTACCTAATAAGTGTAAAGCAAATAATTATAGCAAAGACCCATCTCCAAAAAGATACCGCAGTCCCCAAAGCTTGTTTTATTTTAATAGAAAGTATTATATTTTATTAGCGTATAGTCTATACTGACGCCAAACATTTTTTAATTTTATCCTACCAGAAACCAGAAATATTTTTTGATATTATTTCAAATGTTCAGTATAAACTACTTTAACCTTTTGCCAATTAAAGAACCAAATGCGCCCGCTGCCGCGCAAGCATAGTGCACCAATACAAGATTATAAAAAAAAGCATTCGATTTGAAAATAAGGCAAAAGGTTAATTTTCTGATTGAACCCAACAATTTTCCGTTCAACCAATTAACTCAAGACCATGGTACTTACTTTGTTTTTTATTTTCTTTGTCATCTTTTCTTTCTATCATACTAGCAACAGTCTTCTTGGACTTGAAACTTTCATCAAAAGTCCTCATTTGTTTGGGAATTTTAGCCTGTGATTTTCCCCATTGTTCGGCTAGTACCAGCACTTGTTCATAGGTTTTCTTGAAGTCATAATTGAAAAACCATTTTGAATTCTGCAGCTCATTTTTGAAGCGATCTCTGAACTCCAAGTGAATATCATTTAGAAACTTGTCAACATAAGATAACTGCAGTATCTTTTGATATGCCACCACAAAAACCAATTCAAATTCATTGTCCAACTTGTACTGTAGCCGCAAGGAATCATGTTCAAATACTTGGTTTCCTGTTCTTTCCTACAATGCAAATATAAAATCAGTAACATATGGTTGCAAATTCTACAATAGAATAGATGAATAATTTGTACAACAAATCACTTTTATCATTTTTAGAAATCATGAATTAGAAATTTGTAAAAATACAAGTTTGATCTTTATAGTCAAGAGCAATACGTTAAAAACAGATGTTGAAATAATCCGAAGCAGGAAAAATGTTTAATTTGGTTCAATAAGATTATTTTGGAGCACCTTATAGCTGAATTGTAGCCATATGGTTGAAAATCAAATTTTAAAACCCTGATGAAACTACAATTGAACTGAAAAAGTCAGCTAGTAAACTTTATTCACATAGCTAAGATTACAGGTGTGTCCCTAATCTCAACCTCTAATCAAATTATCAACAAATCCAATTCTAAAACAAAAAAAAATGTCCCCTATGTAAAAAACAACATATGCATAGAAACATCGATCCAAAAGCATATCTAACAAATTATTAAAAATGCACAAACTCCAAAATAACAAACTTTGTTTACAAATGTCAACCCATGTGACAATCCCGTCCATATGGAATCTCGCCGCGATTCCAAAATCCATACACGAATCCCCGTCAGTCACGCCTCGCTCAAACAATAGCTCTCAATGACTTAGCAATAATTAGCGTTAATCTCATTCACCAGCGGCGACCCAGTTGAGAAAAAAAAATAGAACCAGGTAAGTAACATCTGCGACGAAATATCCTCACCTGGAGGATGACACTCTTGATGAGGGCGTTCACGCTCGGGGTGAAGATCTGGGCGGTGCTCTGGAAACACCAGAGGACGATGCCGCCCTTGCTGAAGATCGTGAAGAGGTCGAGCATCTTCGAGAGGGGGAGACGGGGAACGACGAGGGAAAAACTTCGTCGACGACGTCTGCGAGAAACCTAACCTAAAAACACACAGGTTGCGCGGACCACCAACCGCGACTCGGGACTCGGGAGTATACTGAAACTGAATATATGATGTGTGGTGTGTTACTTATGTGTGTTATACACGTATATCTATACGTATGGCGAAAAAAGTGAGAGGAGCAGAAGCGCCACTGGCCACTGCATGATTCTTCTGCTCTGTCGAGGTTGTCGCGAGTCTCGTGAGAGGAAGGTAAACGTGTTGAGCGAGATGGACTGTTTTTTGTTTGGAACTTTTTTATTATTTTGTATGCGAATTCAGACTCTCACTATCGTGCATTTCGATGCTGAATTCTACATTACTTTTAAATGTTTGAGCAAAGCTGAAAGTTTTAAATAAAATCACTTTTTTATATAGTATAAAACTATAATATAAGCTGAATCCACTGTTGGTAATTGTAGCTTAGATTATTGTAATAAATTTTAAACTTGTTTACATTCAAGCAATTTTGTGTTATTTTCATGCATCTTTCGAGGATCGAACAAAAGAAACAATCAATTATTTTTTAATAAGTATTGTTTATGTTCAGTTATGCAAAGGTATAGCTCTAAAACCGCCGAATTTAAATCCAACGCGCTGTCGGTAAATTCCTGCGATATGTGTGTGCGCGCGTGCGTGTGTGTGTGTGTACGCGTGCGTGCATGTGTGTGTGTTAGGCTGTCTAATTCTTATTTCTTTTTATTGTTACACAACAGCTCCAATTCCGCCGTAGGAAAAAAGATACTGCGCGCGCGGCAACGATCGGTGACGTATATATATATATATATATATATATATGTATACATATACAGTCCTCAGGTGAGCGAGTTCTCCTATCTTAAACGTCCGTCTGTCCCCCGAAAAATCTCCCGCGACGACAAAAGGAGAGAGAGAGAGAGAGAGAGAGAGAGAGAGAGAGAGAGAGAGAGAG